>VSMD01067801.1:0-39305 GCA_008750895.1 Mirza zaza
CCCCTCACGCCACGCCCCCCCCGGGGACCCCTCACGCCGCGCCCCCCGGGGACCCCTCACGCCGCCGCAGGGCACCTTTTGAGGCCAATTTCTAGCGATCACGCAGGCGGGGCAGGGCCACAGCGACTCGGCTTCACGCAGTGATGGTGGCGGTGGTTCACTGAGGCGCTAGGAAGCACGTTGAATAGGCAGAAACTTAGCCTCTTCTTGTCATTTACTCAAGTCAGCATGACATTATAGCACGTTTCATTTTTCTAGAACTCAATCACCATTTCACGCCCCATTCTGCCTGATGGCAGAAATGTCATCTTAGGCAATTACAGGTTTTCTCCATCATTTCAGGCATAAAATTCTCTCCCGGCCCACCTTGCCCTCTGGGGGGGCAGCTGGCCACAGTCCTGTCTGCACGTTGAGCCCTCTCTGATGTGTCGCACTGGCCTCCCATCCCGGCATTTCTGGGAGCCACTGCCCTCTCTCGGCCTGTCCCCCTCTAGGGCAGGAAACACTTTCCAATGACCCACGTGTCTTGGGGCACAGAAGAGTCAGGGGCATCCTGGGTCCTCTGCATCCAGACCTACCCCGCCACAATTTGAGCCCTACGGCTGCCCCACCCCCATACAGGAGGTGCAGAGGGGACCAGGGCCTTGATGGCTTCCTCCGGCCTCTGCACACGGGAGCCCGGGCTCCCTCTGCCCCGGGGGTCCCAGTTCGTAGGTCCCATCACTGCCACCACCATCCCAGCTCGCTCGGCGGCCACTAGTGCATCTCCAACAACTCCCTCGCTTTTCCCCATGTGTCCCGCGCCACTGCCGCTCAGAGGAGTTTCATCTGGCAGCAAGAGGAGGTATAGTGTTATTCTTGTAAAAACCTTGTCTTCACTGCACAATATTCATTCACTTTTAACTTAAAAGCCAAGAACTGGACGTCGTCGTCCTGCAGTTCCGCTCCCTCCTAGGGCACTGGAGGCCCCACATCCGGGACCCGGATGCGTGAATGGGTGAGAGTTGCTGTTTAGTGAGGAGTGTGCGTTTGGGGCAACCCATCAAGGAATACTTCAAACCATAGTCCCAAATTTCCTCCCTAATGAATCTTCATCATCCTAAAAAGGGACAAAGGATCCCGTTTCTCTCTCACTGCTCCCCGGTCTTGCAGGTGATCTAGATTCCAGAGACTCGGTGACGCATCCCTCCCCCTGCTGGGGATGGGGGATGCTGTGCTGCTCCGGTCCCCTTCCCCACACCCGGGGGTCAGCCACGGGAGCAGGCAGAGTCTCCACTCAGCTCGCTGGGGGAGTCTAGATCAGAGGTCCTAAATCTTAACCGTATTGTAGAACCAACTAGGGAGCTTTAAAAACTTACAGGAGGCAGGCGTGGTGGCTCATGCCTATAATCGCAGCACTTTGGGAAGCAGAGGTAGTAGGATAGCTTGAGACCAGGATTTTGAGACCAGCCTGGGCAACACGGTGAGACTCCATCTCTACAAAAACTGAAAAAAAAATCAGCCAGACATGGTGGCACATACCTGTAGTCTCGGCTACTTGGGAAGCTGAGGCAGGAAGATGGCTTGAGCCCAGGAAGTCAAGGTTACGGTGAACTATGATTGGGCCATTGCACTCCAGCCTGGGTAACATAGTAAGACCCTATCTCTTAAAAACAAAATAAAAGAAAAAAGTCTTAGGGAGTCCCACCTTGGAACAATTCATCAGAATTTCAAAGGCCAGAGCCTATATGTTTTGATAAAGTCTCCCTTACTACAGGATTTTAACATAAAACTGGGAGTGCAAATCCCTGATCTGCTGCAGGGTTTCTCCGCTCGGCACTATTAAAATTCTTTGTTGAGGAGGGCTGTCCTATGCATAGCAGGATGTGAGCAGCATCCTTGGCCTCTATGCCTCTAAAACTGCATAAAAAATATTATTGCCCTAATTTTACAGAAGGGAAAACTGAGGCTCCAAGATACCAGGGCACAGGCTGTGATCTGTCGGATTCCAAAGCCTATGTATTTTCCACCATAGCACATTCCAGTAGTTCCCGAGACAAGACATTTTCCTTCCAGAAATACTTCCAGAGAGTGTATTGGCCTCTCCTCTGTGCTTCCTGTCATCGTCTGCATCACCAGCTTGAAGATCTCACATGCACTGAAGCACTCTACGCCAATGCCATCAGAATGGCCAACACCTGGAGTACAGGGAGGAGTTTTGATCACATGAGGTGGGTCAGTGGGGTCAGGCTCGGCAGGGATCGGATGCTCTTCTGTGCTTGGTGCCCACAGCCAACCCCACAGACATATCGCGCAATGCCCTTGCACCAGGGATCATGACCACACACCCATTTGTAGCCAGAAAAATGTCCCATCTCCCATTAGCAATTGATGGTACACACAAAGATGTAGCCAAACATGGTAGCCATTCATTGTTTAATCTACCCATTTGGCAACAATTTCTCCTGAAAGAGCAAAAAGGCTATCTTAGGTGTGTGTTCAAGTCACTGACACTGAAGGAAATCGTCCCTGTGAAAGCTCTGGGGTGCCCTGAACTTCCACCCATCTGGAGCAAAAGCACCGCATTTGCAGATGCCTGTGGTTCGCCTAATTGCATTTTCACAAACCCTGGGAAACCATTGAGAGTTTCAGCTACACCACGCATGTAGCCTAATGAGGTTTCTGAACCCTATATTATGAAATTGCCACAGGTTATTTGTCAGAAAGCAGCTGCCTCATGAATATAGCAGACTTAAAATTTGGGGTGCCCATGATTTAATAATAATTATTTGTAATTATAAAAATACTACATGACTTCAGTTACATGCAATGAGTATTTTCAGAGCATTCATTTCAAACACCTGAGTTTCCCAGGTTTATTTATTTTTTGTTGTTCCTCTGAGCATCCTTGAGGTATTGAAAAGTGACAGGCACTGTTAGCCTCGTCCTTAAATCTGAGAAAGAAATAATAGTTTCCTGATAAATGAGAGATCTTGAAATGAATTGACCAGTATTGATTTTCCTTCCTTGTAACTCTGTTAATTACTCCATATGATTAATGTTTATCCTTTTCACAAATTATTTTGTTTGTCCTAGTCTTTGCATTGATTTCTTTTAAAGTATATTTAATGTAAGTATATCATTGCTTGGTTATTAAAGGATTGGTGATCTCATGAGTGGATTAGTTTTGCTCTTTCCTGGTAGGTTATTACTTCTCCCTTATGTTTCTTTTTGGCCCCTTGCTTTGTGATCCTGCTGTTGCTAATTATGAATTCTCTACACCAACTGTAGCATAACCACAGCATCTTCAGTCCCTGCTCAGATCTAATAACACCCTTCTTGCCAAGTGAGCCTCTGGGCACCTAGAGCCAGCAGGCCTTACCTTAGGGCCAGGGGGCTCAGCCCAGCTAGGTGTTAGGAACTCTCACCATAGCAAGGGGAGCCTGGAAAGCAACTTCTATCGTGCTCTGTCCTAAATCCAGACTGCTCGGGGTTATTGAACCCTCATTATTTACAAAGCCCTAGGTGTAGAGCTTCTCCATCCGATTGTCTAAATTCCTTCTACAGCACTCTTTTGGGTATGTAGGGTTTCTCCATTCTTCCCTAGGGAGAAACCAGCCTAAGTACTAGAAAATAACAAAATTAATGTATTATACATGTCCACTGTGCAGAATTTGGAAAATACAGAAAAATAAGCACATATAACATAACAATTATAATGACATGACCCAGAGATAACCCCAGGTTTTAACCTCCATATATATGTCTATGTATATGTTATGAAAAAAGATTATATCATAATACTGTTTTATTAACTGATTTTTAAAACTAACAATATATTATTATTGTCACATGACATTAACATTATTCCAGATGACTGTTAAGTAGTACATTGTATCACTGTCATTACATACTTAAATCTCACACTGTCTCTTTCAGATGATTTCTTTTTTTTACTATGAATTATGTACAATATAAAAAGATTTCCAAGGATAATTGTGCATATCTAGCTGTTTCCTTATGGTAAATTTCTAGAATTGGAATTGCTGCATCAAAAAGTTTTAAATTGAGGGCTCCCTTCTTGACTTGGTTCTACTAGATTCTCCTAGTCTGGGTGCGTCAGTTCTGATACTCGAACCACCTTGAGCAGAAATCCATGGAGTTGCCTTTAGAAACGCAGATTCCTAGTCCCCTCAGCCCCATCTCTAGAGCTGTGCACAGCTAAGCCCTCCACGGCAATGCCTGGAAACAGGGTTCTTGGACCCCCATCCAGCTTCCCACGGCCATAACCCTGCTGTGCTGAATACATACCTGGGCTTTGTCTTCGTGTCGGGTGTGATAAGACAGCTGACATGGAAATGACTGCTATGAGGGAAGGCGTTTATACTCACAGATCCCTGTAGAAGGAGGATGTTAGGCCCTGCCATGCATGGCCACACGGGAAAGGACCAAAGTCAGTCAAGAGGCAGAAGAGGAGGAGGGCAGAGCATGGCCCAGGCCATTATTGGGACCCAGAAGTTAAGGACTAGGCGAGGTGGAGTAGACACGCTGAGTCAGTTTAGAATTGGGTAGTTGGAATCATGTTAGCAGGCTCAGTGCTACAGGGCTGGTCCCTAGCTGTCTGGTACCTGGCCCTGGGGTGACTTAGGCAAGGGAATATTGGTTTGGTGTGTGAGAGTTTGATAAAAGAGGTGGTTGAGGGTGTGGGCTCTGACCAGGTTGGTTTGTTTTTGAAAGGCTTGCTCACCATGCAGTTGTTTGCCATCTCTAGGAATTAGCTCGCCCTGGCAGGGGCAGTCTCTCTAACATTAAGGCCCCAAATGGCAGAGAATCAAGAATATGGAAAATACAGTTTAACGCACTATCCACACTAAGCCTCAGCTCAGAACTG
Organism: Mirza zaza; assembly: GCA_008750895.1. Lineage (NCBI taxonomy): Eukaryota > Metazoa > Chordata > Mammalia > Primates > Cheirogaleidae > Mirza > Mirza zaza. The sequence goes on from VSMD01067801.1 coordinate 4,871, forward strand.
TTAAGGTCACTGCATCATTTCCCCTTTTGATACAACCTCCTTTAGAAATGGGTCTTACTAGAATTAAATTAAAATTTTGCCAACCTCTTCAGATGGATCACAGCGCTGCACTCCCAGAATTTCTACCAGCTGGAACGAGACTCAGTTTCTTCTACTAATGCCCCTCTGATGTCTCCTGACACCCACAGTAAGTCCCTCAATGAGCCTCAAGCATAAATAAGAACAGCTGACTGCTGGCTTTGCCCATGTGTCAGTTCACCCAACCCTGGGCACAAAGAGCCACAACGCCCAGGATCAAAACAGGTTGCTTACTCGCAGGTCTCTCTATACAAAGGTCTACTGGAGGAAAGGGTGAAATTCTTGGCTAGATAATATTTTAGCTGTGAATTCCAAATATCCCCGCATCCATATCACTTCATTCGTATGGAATCAAAAATTGCTTCTAATTACGGACAAGTATTTTTAAAAAGGGGAGAACAGAGTCTTTACCACAATCATTGTTATTTCTCTTTTATAGGAAAAATCTAAAATTGGATGAAAAAGAAATAGGACTTTGAGCTCTCGACAGTTCTCCTTGTGATTGGATTACTAAATATTATTATTTCTATTCATAGTTTACATTGCTTCTGATAGAGCTGTTATTACTGGAAACAAAAACACAACAAAAACCCTTTGAAATCTCCTTCATCAAATTCTCTAAATAGGTAGGCATCTTCCTATCCCATCTCAATTCTTTTCTAAGAGGTCAGCTAATTTTACCTTTTAAAACCATTGATATTTAAATCCACTATTTCTTTAATGTTTAGTTACTTGCCAAGAATTGTCAAATCTTTTCTCCAGCACATCAGTAAAAATGTTCTTCTCTGGTGTTGAGGCAGCCACTGTTCTCTGTAGCTGGAAATTGCCCCACTGGGAAGAGGGGCACCTTCTCCCTCATAGGCAGCCTCTGCGTTTACCCTTCTGCTCGTGGGCTGTGTTTGTTCCTATGTCACCGCACTCCCCTCGCCCCTATGTGCTGGAGCTCAAAGTTCCCTGCACAATCAGCCTGCAACCTCTGCGCTCTTCCTTAGCACTGCGGCCCCAGGCCTGGGACAGACATCAGTCTCACCGCTCCAGGGAGGATGGCTCCTCATTAGCCTTTTCAGAGCAAGAGAGCTCAAAAACCTGCCCTTTCATAGACAGGCAACAGGTGAACAGGTCTCAGCAGCCCAGCAGCCGGTGGTGGCTTCATAGCGCTCTTCCTTCCATTCACTGACGGCTCTCTGCGTGCCAGGCCGTCCTGGCGTTTCATTGACATACACCACGTCGGCACGGTTTTCCTTTCCAAGGGCTTAGAAATCTATTGCTTGCTCTGTTCCAGCCCTGCAAGCCAGGCGCTGGGCTGGAGCCATCTCCACGGCTCCCTTCCCACCACTGCATGTAAATCAGGGCATTTAAGGAGCTGCAGAGACCCACTTTAAGCAGAGTCTGGAAAGCTGGGTTTGATGTAGCAATGTCCTTGTCAGAGATCAACTTCTCTTGTCCTTTTGTACACAGGTGAAAAATTCTAAAACAGTAGCCCCAAGAAAGCTTTTCTTTCTCTCTGGCCCTGCCAATATCCCTGCGGAGCGCTGCTGTTTCTTCTGAGGCCGCCCCTGCCGGCTCGCTCTGTTCCTTTGATGGCCACATGAATGTAGACTCCTGTCTATTTCAGCCGCGCTCTATCTAAAGACTTTTCTAAAATGTTAAATGCTGAACTCTAGCCAGCGTGATGCCGTTTCTTTCTGCTTCAGCCCAGACCCAAAATACTAAAGTTCCTACAAAGACATTCAGACTGTGTTTTAGAAAAGAGAGAAATAAAGACAAGTTTGGAACACTTTGCAGGAGTGAAAGTTAGATGTTTGCAAAGTCAGTTTGGAGTTGTGTTAGAATGGGTTGAAAGATATAATAATATAAACTGGATTCAACTACAGAAAAATGTTAGAAAAAAGTCTCAGACATGCCATTATTCAGAGTTTCTAAAAAATGGGGCTTTTATTAGGATTCTCTTCCCCCCCCCCCCATGCCTCCCCGCTCCCTGACATCCCGGGCTTATAAAACATGCACAGCCACACCAAAAGGAACAAAGTGAGAGCAGGATCACGTCTCTATCTGATGTGACCATGTCTTTCTTTACCATCATCTTCATATTTGGCTTTGTGAACACCAACAGCATCATGTTGGCTGTTTTTTCCGCAATAAAAAATGCTCTGCCCAGATTTCAATTATAAACAGGTTCTCAATCCCACGTGGTTGGAAGGGGGTGCCCTCCCAAATCTGTGCAAGACTTGTTTCCTCTGTCTCCTTTGAAGGAATCGATGTGCTCAGAGGAATCCCTGGTGCTCATGTGCAGTGTGCATGGAAATGCACACATGTGGAAACAGAACACATTTTATGCAAGCAGGATGAGATCAAACTAAGTGATACTCAGGGGTCAGCGCCTGGGCAGGAAGGGGTAGGATGTTCTTCATGGGGTGGGGAGTTTGCTGCAACCTTTTGTTTCCTATTCTATGATTTTGGAAAAAGAGTAGGCAAAAGCTGGATTACAGGAGAGATCGTTCTTTTCTGGAGCTCGCTTGTGTGTTACCTTGCAAGGCAAAGTCACTTTTGTTTGGGGACATGGGAACCAAAGGTTTGGAAACTTGGCTTTGGCAGGCACCTTTCAAAAGGAAGAGGGGCTTTCAACTTCAGTTCTCATCTTCAACTGTTAAAGGTTTGAAGAGGGCATGGTCATCTTTACCATCCAACCAGGCTGGCCCGTAAATCCTTTTGATCTGAAACCCTGTGACTTTGTATTTCGTTTGTACTCTGACCAGGTATTGCTCTACTGAGGAAGTTTCTGTCCATGTATCCAGCAGGTAGAGCAGGGACTTGCATTTTGGAGAAAGGATTTAAAATCAGAACAAACCATATATTTTCTAAAACTTTGTGATTGTGATGACCTACATTATTGCAACATATTCTAAATTTTTTTCCTATATATAATACTAATAATAAATGTATTAGATAATGGTGTCTTTTTCAGATTTGTTTAAAATTTTTAAAATTGAACAAATGATTAATATTTGAATAATTAGATAAAACTGGTGAGACATGTTGTTAGATGAAAGGCATGTGGCTAAGCCAATTCAGTTTTCTCTAGACAACTGAATGAAGTGTATCTTTGCTACTTGGGGAATCACAGCAATTCTCGTTCTGTGGTAATGCCCTTGAGTAGAGTTCACTCCTGGGCCAGGACATTTTACATCGTGCCCAGTTAGGGACTTGGGTTTGGGCTGGACTGGGAAACAACCCCTTGCCATGGAGAATGGCAGCTTCGGTTAGCTGAGTGCTGAGACCCCAGCAGGTAGCTGGAGGCAGGGGCTTGGATGTGCTCAATGTGCTGTTTGCAACAAGGTTTCAAGAGTTTCAAAATGCTCAGTAATTGATAGGACAGAAGATTTCTTTTGCAGATTGCTTTATATCACCCATCTCCATTTTAGTTTTCCTGATCTGGTCTAAATTTGGAATAGTATGAAGACAAAAGAGGGAAAGAAATAGAATATGAATAATACTTGGACTGTATTTTGACAGTTAATTCTCCCCTGTCTGGCTGGCTGCTACCTGGCTTTCCTTCACAATACCCTCCAAAGAGACTCGCCAGGACAATCATTTTAAAAGACAAAATAGAGCGTCTTCTCAAATCAGAAGAAAGAAATGCTTGTCTTTCACAGTTGCTTTCTATATGGGCAATGTGGCTATACTCAGTGTTTAAGGTACCAGACCGGATTAGGAAATTAATGACTTTTTATTCATACAAGTGAGAATGCAACTGTGAACAGCTCCACGATGCTTAATTTTCAGCAGTTTAAATGGAATCTAAACTTCATGCAACAAATCAGAGACACCCTTGATTCATTATGGATAATCAAGAGGAAGCTCTCCTGTTTATCAGTGCTAACAGAGTAATGCAAATGCCACCATCCATCTCAAGAAGGGAATGGCCACCAGTGGGGGTGGGGACAGCTTTAGGTGGTAGGTCACTGCCACTGTATGCTGAGTGCTTCTGGGTGCCAGGCACTTTATTATCTACCTCACAAGAGGCCGATGTGCTGGATAGGACAATGCAGAGGCACACTGACTGAGTGGGAAGCAATTCACCTCTCTGTGCCTCAGGTCTCCATCTGCAAAATGAGGGCAGTGATAATACTTGCATCCTGGGCTTTGATGAAACCCATCTCACTTAGCACAGGGCCCGGCACATAGTCAGCTCTCAAAATATGTCATCTACTGTCACTACAGAAAGGGAAACTGGGCTTCAGAGAGATTAAGAAACTTGCCAAGAACTACTCAGCAGCAGGTAGCAGACTTTAGGTCTGAAGCCCAGCCTTTCTGACCCCAAGGCCAGCGCTCTGAACTGCTGCACCCGCTCTTGCTCCTGAGGGCTCCGGTCCCTTCCCATTCTCTCCCTGGGCATTCGCACCGCTGCTCTTCAAAGAAAGTGTGCAGTGGAAAGAGAGCTCAGTGATTTTATTTGGGGAGGCTGGGGTAGTTTGTTGGTTGGGGTTGGATGTTTTTCCAAAAGATGCTCTAAATTATTATGAGTGGAGTTGGGCTATCTTTTCTGCATTTAAATCTATCTTGGTTTGGTTCGGTTCTGTTTGTTTTGATCAATGTGAGGCATTGACAAAATAGTGAGCCATGGCCTTGTCAGGCCTTATGGATAATTCCTGTATAGGAAGGCCACGGAAAAGGTCACTCAAGTCAACAGTCCTCTGGGGTGAGATTACAACCTAGGGATATGCCACTTTTCCCACTAGTCTGCCAAAACCTGCCAGGCACTATTCCTGGCCTTGACTAGAAGGACTAGTGTCTCTGACCAAGGAAAAGGAAGTTCTCCAAGGCCACCATTACGATGCCTTTGATGTTGAGAGAGGTGTTCTCATTCCTCCCCTTTGTGGGTCAGTCCCACTGGTCTATTTATTCAGCAAGTATTTATTGGGCTCTTAAATGGCCAGCCTGATGCTAAGTTCTGCAAAGAAGGATACAAGACAGGTGCCAAGGAAGCATTACTGTAATTCAATTCAACACACCCACATTGAGCACCTGCTCTGCTCCAAGCAATATCCTAAAAACAGGTGCAGCAAAGCTCTAGAGGAACTTACATCAAAATGTCAGAGGAGCTGTGAGCTGTAAGCAGGGCTAAGTCTTGTGAGAAATATTTTTCCAAAATATTATATGAATTTATAAGAGGGAGAGAAGGCTTTTGATGGGAGAGATAATAGGGAGGAGACAGAGAATATAGAGTAGCTTCCTGGAGGAAGGAACACATGAGCTGGCCAGACAGATTCCACCAGCTGAATGCAGGATTGAGGATATTTAAGAGGTGACATCGGCCCCAGACAATAGGATAGAACAACAAAATGCTGGCCAGAAACAAGTGGCACACATATCTGTCTGCATTTGATCTGTCAACCAATGTATTGAACATTTACTACATTTTACTATGTGCCAGACATTCTTAGTTACTCAGGAAACAGCACTAATACAAAGGAATACAATACTAAGGAATACTAATACTAAGGAATACAAATACACATTTGTATTCGTTGCCTTCATGAAGTTTCTTAAAACATAATCAGAGTTAACATTTATTGTTTAAGAGTCGAGCACTGTCTAGCTATTGCTGTCCCAAAGAAATATATGCAAGTCGCATATGTGATTTTCAATTATCTAATAGGCAGTTAAATAAAAGTAACAGGTGAAATTATTTTTAATAATATATTTTATTTAACCCAATTTTTCTAAAATATTGTCACTTCAGCATAAGTCTTTGAAATCTAGTTCGTATTATAGGCTTATAGTCTGAACATCTCAGTTCAGACAAGTCACATTCCAAGTGCTCAGTAGCCACGCATGGCAAATGGCCACTCTATGGGACAGGGCAGATCTAAACCTTTTACAAAGAAAAATTCATTTTATCTTAATTTATGTATAAAATGGGGTTGAGAGAAATCAAGTAACTTATCGAACGTCACATGGTATATACATGGAGGAACCGATAGCAGAATCCAACTCCCTGGATCCTGTGCCCTCAGCAGTGCTAAGATTAAGGCGATTCCAGTAGAGTGTGATGCGCGCAAATATAACCCTCAAATGGACATAATCAAAACGCTCATTCTAGTTTCCTTGGTAGTGCCTAGGGTTTCTTCTTGCCTATTGGACCCAATAGAGCAAGTTTCATGACTTCTCTGCTCATCCGTTAATGGGCCACTAAATAGTCCTTCAGTCGCTTGTGGTCATATGCACAAAGCAGTGTGCCAGTGACACCAACGTCCTAGATCTGCACTTCTGTCAGAACTTCTCCCTGTGCCCACCCTGGGCCGGCTACAGGCTGGTCCCCTGCAGTGGGGGCCTTGGAGGCTTTTTTTCTTCCACACACTGCACTTCCATCTCTCCCCCTCAGCTGCTGACCACAGTCTCTCTCCCAGGATTCGGAAGTGGAGGATGGAGGAGGAAGCAGTGAAGGGGCAGGAGAGGTCTGGCCTCTCACCAGGACGAGAGGTCGGGGCAGGCATAGCAGCTCACTCTCTTTCATGGGGCATCCTCATGGGTTCTTCAGAGCACCTCCCTCCGGCAGTGCTGGAGGAAAGCATGCACCTCTCACCTGCGTGTAACCAGGGCTGGCCCTTTAGGCATCTTCAGCATCTCTGCTGGGCTGGCATCACCTCTCCAGGAAGCCCTCTGGACGGCTCCGAGACAGACAACCCCAGGCGAGGCGCCTGCTCCGCCTTTCTCTCTGCTGTCTCTTTCCCTCAGCCCCAGCCCCTCTTGTAATTCAAGGGAGACCCTCATGCACTTCCGGCCCTGACAAACTCTGGACTTGCAGCCACACGAGGACATGCCCAGGGCAGTCACCCTCACGGCTCTGCCAGCCACAGCCTCTCACCCTTTGGGGCTTTCAGGCCTAAGTCAGACACCAACCAAGTGTGCGCCCAAGTTCCAGAGACACACATTAAGTTGTCCAGAGAGTTTCAATGCAGCTTGTTCCTTAGGTTTGAAGTGAGGAGTAGGCACCTGTCTCTTCTCCTAGCAAATAAAGGAGGAATCACACCAGCAACACATTTGAAAGACAACCTCTCTCCAAGGCTACTCTTGGTTATTTCTACTCCAAACCTTCCATACCCTCAAGAAGGCAAGGTTCAAGGGCTGCAGAACCAGCTCTCAGCCACCGCCTGTTCCGCAGTCACCCCTTGCTGCACGACACCAATAGGCATGCAGTTTCCCAAATGACACGCGTTGGTTTATTCCTCTGTGTTCTGTTCCGCTAACTTATCTGTGTGGGATGCCCTCCATCCCAGCCTAACTCCTACCCACCCTTCGGAGCCCTTCTCAGGCAGTATTTCTTCCATAAACCTTCCTTGCCCCCCGCTGGGACACCCTGACTCCTCCACCGTTGCGATAAACGGATGATCCTGAAGTCATGTGCTTACTTGTTTGTCCTATCCACTAGGCTCAGAGATTACAGTGTCTGATTTATGTTTGAATCATTGGCATCTAGCATGGGGTTTTGTACAGAGCAGATTCTCAACCAAAATGTATTGAGTTGTTGTTTCAACTCAAGTTGTTGTTGGGGAAATGTCGTTCCTTAAGAAAACTATGATGTTTGGAGTGTATGCCTTTACCAGGTCCCACCTTGCCCCTGGAGAGAGAGGAGACAGGGCAAGTGCATCTCAGAGGAAAGCGAGGGCAGCGGCTGCGGAGGAACAGCTGGAGTCGAGTGCCTGGGACCAGATGGACAGGCGGGCAGACAGACAGACTTCAGGGGAGAAGATCACATGACTCGAGGGGTGAAGAAGCGCCCAAACATCGAGCATGGCCCTCCTGGGCAGAAAGCACAAAGGAAGCCCGCGTTCTCACCATTTGGCTTTCACTCCACACACGACCTTGGAAACAGCTACAAATCCTTCCCTGTCTCCCGTGGGCAGCGTGATGCCCGCTTGCCCGAGTCCTTAGCAGGAGGCAGAAATCTCCACGATATCTAGAAACCAAGAAACTGAGATCTCATCCTGCTATCCTACAGATTTAAGTTAATGTTTAAAATTAGCACAGGACTGTAGGGAAAAAAAATAGGGCACCTAAAAATTCAAAGCCATGGTCCCAGGATCTACAGAGCCTTCTGGGAAACACAGTTTCAGCATAACCAGGTCTACTCCCTACAAACGGGCACACTTGGCATAACCTTGACCACCCTGGGCTGTTTTCACTTTCTGAAGCCTTGTTTTGTAGACTGGGATTTATAAACAACACATAGCAAGGCTTTTTTTTCCCCCAGAAGAAATATAGTATATGCACAATTCTGTATTTGTGTATTTGGATGCATTGCTACCATTGTATTTTGTGCATTGTTTGTCTCGATTTTCTAATTGTTAATTCTAAAAAATTGCTGCTTTTTTTCTCTTTCTGGTCTTCTTTTGTGTTGTTCGAGAGTATTCTCCCTCCCCCTCATTTTATTTTTGTCTCTCTATTAGTTTGGTAATTATACATCCTAATTCCTATTCAGCTTTATCAGTTCTGGAAAAGTCTCAGTCATTAATTTTTCATATATTGCCTCTTCCCCATTTCCCCCATTACCTCCTTCTGGAACTCCCCTGAGAAGTCCCTCAGACACGGTGCTCACCCCTGTGTCCCGGAGCTCTGCCCCAGAGACCCCGCAGCTGACCGCTAGTAGGCCCTGCCTCCAGCGCGACGCCTTTCTCTCCGGCCCTCAGACCTCTGCGCTCCCCGGACAAGCAGCAGCGCAAAGGAATTTGATTTTACAGAACGAAACGCATCCGGACCTAGACACTGGCCAGCCGCCAAGGGAAGGCAGACCCCGGAGCTTGGCAATAGTGCTGCTGCGTGGGATGACTGCCTCTGCCGGGTGCTTTGGGACGGAACCAGAGGGGCCTTTCAGTCGCCCCCTGCTGTGGTTCGCCTGTGGCCCCCAGAGCTCATGTGTTGAGAACTTGATCCCCAGCGTGACGGCGTTGAGAGGTGGGACCTTTAAGAGGCGACCAGGTCATGAGGGCTCTGTGCTCATGGACTGATGTGGCTGTCATGGGAGTGGGATCCTGCAGAGGATGAGTGTGGACTCTCCCCTCCCCTCCTCCTCCTCCCCGCCCGTCCACCTTCCACCCTCAGATGCCAAGCTCTCGTCACATGCGGGCCCCTTGAGCTTGGACTTCCCAGGCTCCTCTCCAAACTGTAAGAAATAAATCTCTGTCCTTTATACATTACCTAGTCTCAGGCATTCTGCTAGAGAAGCAGCACAAAGGGACAAAGACATGTGCTCAGCAATCCTAAACCTTGTGTCACCCATGCTTCAGGCTGACCTCCTTCCCTGCCGTCGTTGCCCGCGCCCCGCTCTACTCGGGCAACAGAAAGCTCATGGCTGCAGCGCCTCCTCTATCAGCGTGGGGCGAGTTTGTGCTCATCCTCGTCTCATATGAGCAGAAATGAGGTTGGATTGACACGTTGCCTCAAATGACAAAGTCTGCATCTGCCTTCCAGCAAGAATCTCAGTTTCTCTTGGGCTGGGGAGTCACCCACCTAAACGCTTCCAGGGTTCTCAAATAAGCGGCCTTGCACCTCTGCCCAGGGAGTGTTGGCTCCAAGCCCAATATGACAATTGCATCGTCTCCCTCCCTGCTCCCAGTCCTGGGCACCCTGCCATGCCTGCTGCCACCTCACTGCCATCTCACCCAGCAGCCGGACTGGGAGCAGCAAAACGCCCACCTGCCCCCGTGTGCGGTGCACTCCACCCCTACCCCACCCCTGCCAGCCCGCAGCCCCTCCCCCACGCAGTAGGCCGGGTATGCCCCAGCCCCAAGGACAGCCCTGTGGGGCCGCACACGCTCATCTGGGGCCGCAGGCCGTGTCACCCTCCGGCCTTCTTAGGGCACATCCCCAGACTCTTGCATCCTTCTGGGTATTCACTCTTGAGCTTTTACCAAAATGTGACTTTTCCTGAAATTTGTATTGTTTTCTTTAAAAATAAAGGTTCCAGTCCATTTTCTCCCAAGAGGCTCCACAGAAAAGCAGAAACAGTATTTTTCATCGCTTGTCAGATACATTTCCACTGCTTCCTATTTTCGCATGCTCACATCTCTGAAATCAGCGTATGCCCTAGGGTTGGTGGTGTTTTACAATTGGGATTGGTAGCAACTGTTTAAATTAGTTGTACATAAAATAATGGTGCATCCTACAATTGGTGCCATCCAGAATTAATCAAATACAGCCACTTGTAGAAGCAGACAGGTATCTGGGCTAATGCACCACCTGGTGTCACCGGTTCACGGTATCCAGACCCCACAGGCACCTGCTTGCCTCACCCACGGAGGACACGAACGCCTCTGACTGCCACCAATTTTCCCTCTTATTTCCAGGGGCAGTGTGGGGACATGGGTCAAAGGGCTTCCACAGTTATCATCATTCAGGGGGAAAGTTGCTGTCTAGACTTATTACTACAGACTATAATTGCTGTCATTATTTAAAGGCACTGAATTGGACAGAGGAGCAAAGGGACTCATATATGCCCAAAGCCCTTTCCAAGATAGTCCCCAGCAAACACCGCTCTGTCTGGTGTGGCACCTCTTCTGGCCCTTGTGAGGGTGCTGGTAAAAGGAGCTGTCGGGATCTCTGAGAAGGCTGCAGTCTATCTAACCCATAGCAGTATTTCTTTAGTCAGCTTTTTTTTAGTAATCTCTCAATTTAGTTTACTCTAAGGTCAATTAAAATCTTGAACTCTCCATGCAAGGCAGCATGGCAGGCTGGCACCCACAAAGAACTTGCCAGGATTCCACTACATTTGTGCAGTGGTTAACAAATCCTATGGAATTTCTTCTCTTACATATTTTGAGAAGTACAACATATGAGTCACACTTGGGTCTACTTTAACCAAAGCACAATAATTGGAAAGCAGCCATAAGATTGTGGCAGTGTATATAAACATTGCACACTGTTTTAAAAAATAATTTGGCTTCTAAAATAGTCTATTAATATTTAGCCACCGTTAGTCATGTTTACCAACACATCTGCTCTTCTTACTCACATTCATTCCTTTCACTGCTTCTCTGAACTCCAAGTGTACCTCCCTGCATGGGCAGGACTGAGGGCTGGGTGTGGGTGTGGGTCCGGGAGCCCCCAGAGCACACTCGTTCCCCATTATGCCCCTTGACTCATTTCAGCAGCAACACCCCCACCCCCGCTGCAGGTGAGGCAGCCTCGTGTTCCCTGCACCAGACCAAATCTAAAGGGATAAATAAGTCAATCTTAGGGGCTACACACTGACACTGCTCCTGCCAGGTGCTAACACTTAGCTCTGTCCTTCCCAAGCCTTTCTGTGCCCCCCACTCTTATACTTAGATAGACGTAAGACTCCTGGTAAGATGCGACGCCTCCACCCCTCCAATTCCTGCGCCTCCGTTTCCCCACCCCCACCTCCATTTCCAGGCCCTGCACCTCTAACTCTTCCACGAGCCCCAGCTCGGTGGCTGGAAGTGCTCCCTCACCACAGACCTGTTCTTGAGTGTTGCCATCCTGTATCGCACTGTGGCTGTTCTTCTCCTGCCTCATGGGACCCCTAGCTGTGTCATCTGTATCATCCTAAATCCACACTCCCCTCACCTGGGCGCCATTTGCATTGATTGCCCCACCTTGCAGCTACTCCACGGATGCATGCTAGCCTGTTACACCAATGTCTTTTTGGTAGCACCTGGAACTGGGTCTGCCCGTTTGGCACCTGTCCTTGGCCATCTCATTTGGCTTTAAATAACTTATCACACCTTGTCCATTCCAGAGGCGCCTGTTGCTAACAGTATTTCTTTTGCCTAGAATGCCCCCTCATCACTCCTACACTCCTCATCCTCAACATTCATCAGCTCAGAATCAACCTCTTCTGTGAGTGTTCTTGTTAATTTCAGTCTTCACAACTTTCAACAGGAATTCAACAAATACCTGGTGAATGGATACAGCTGCAGTATGGGGCAGACAGAGGGTACCCAGGATACACTGAAGGCAAGAGGGGTAAGCTAAGCAGGTGGGCAGGTGCTATCTGGGGTGGCAGACAGGAGGTCTGTGTAAATGGGCAGGGCAGGGTTGGGCTGGAATACTGAGGGTACCCCAGTACCTCAAGTGGGGGCATGGAGTAATATATATATATAATCAAGGACTTCAATTACTGGAAAGAAGGGTACGAGGTATTATTTAGTCACAAACTTAGCAAAAAACCAAGATATTAGGTCAGGAAAGGACCAACACCTTATCTAAGCTAACTCTGAATCTCATGAGTTCTTAACCAAGGCCTTCTTATACTGTGTCATCAGTGTGAGGCAGTATCTGTCCTAAGAACTTAGAAAGTGGCTGTCTGAAATACCGTGCTTGGTTTCTGCTTGTGCAGCACTGCTAGCTAGCACCCCACACTCTAAAGAACAGTAGATTCCTAACATGATATGAGTGTTCTAAGTTAATTGATCTCCATGACTGAAAGATATTTCGGAAATGCTGCATGCTTAACAGATATTTGGCATTTGAATGTACTCCCTGCCTGATTCTGATATTATCTAGTGACTAGACAACATGTCACTTAAGGTGTGCCTCAAAGATGAGGTTTCTTAGAGTCTATGATTTCATGGTTTCCACATTCTAGAATCTGGTTCTCAGTCACATCTTATGGGTTCCCAATGTCAGATATCAATTTGTGCCCCAAAATGTTACAAAAATTTAAAGGTTTTATTACTTTCTTTGATTCCCAATTTAAAATGGTTTATACTGTTAGGTGTGGTGGTTCACACCTGTAATCCCAGCACCTTGGGAGGCCGAGATGGGAGGAGTACTTGAGACCAGGAGTTTAAGACCAGCCTGGGCAACATAGTGAGACCCTGTCTGTAAAAACAAATTTAAAAATTAGCCAGGTGTAGTGGCACATGCCTGTGGTTTCTGCTACTTGGGAGGGTAAGGCAGGGGGATCACTTAAGCTCTGGAGTTTAGGTTGCAGTGATGGCACTGTACTTTAGCCTGGGCAACAGAGTGACACTCTGTCTCAAATAAAAGGTGGGGAGTGGTGGCTCAGTTGTACTTGTATTTTCTTTATTTTCCATAGGTTGATTAGTCTATCTCCAATTTTATTTCCCATGTACTCTTGAATTTAATCCAGTCTGTATATTTTTTTTGCCCCAACCATGACACTGAAATATCTCTTGTCAAAATATTCAATAATTTCCATACTGATGCTTCTCTGTCCACATTTTACCTGACTTCAGCAGGATTAACCCCTCCCTTCATCTGGATCTCATTCCATCACTTAGCTTCTGAGGTCACTTAGCTCCTTTTCAGGTTTCTGTGTTAGCTCTGTCTCAACCAATAACAGAATCCCCAGCAATCATTCAGGGGCATCTTCTACTCTATCTATCATATCTCTCCAGGCATTTGCATACACTTAGTATAATATCCATAAATATAGTTTAAAGCATACAAACATTATATATTTTGCTTAAAAATCAAGCACAAGGATAAAAACATAGAGAAATGAATGAGAATGATAAGCCAAATTACAGATTGATCTACTTTGATACCGCTGATTCTTATTCATTCATTTTTAACAGCTATCTTATATTCCAAATGTATAAAATCCATCTCCTTAGTTTGTTTCTCTTTGTTATTACAAACAATGCTACCTACTATGAATATATCTGAGGTGTTTCCTTACATATTTATATACCTATTTTATACCTTTATACCTATTTCTAGATTGTAAATATTTCATGATAACATTTTATAATATTAAAATAATAACCCCAAATCCCCAAGTCTATAACCCATATGCCAACAACGCAGCCTAAGAAAACATCACAAACACTCGTGCAAGCCCCCGAGGGGTCCTCCCTAATAGGTCCCCTTCCCTTCTCAGGAAGGGGACACTCGTCTGCAGTTTAGCTTGTCATTTCCATTCATGTCTACATACTTTTATCCTTATGCTTGACTTCTAAGTAATATATACAATGTTTGCATGTTTTAAACTTTATTTATGGATATCATACTAAGTGTATTTTTCTACAACTTTCCTTCACTTCACAGTATGTTTGTGAGATTTATCTACTGTGATACCTCTGACTCTTATTCATCCATTTTTAACAGCTGTATTATATTCCTAATGTATAAAATAATTTCCATCTCCTGTTGATATTTAGTTTGTTTCTTTTTTTTTATTACAAACAATGCTATCTGCTATGAACATATCTGAGAAGCATATGTGCATAATAATTTATCTAAGACATATATTCTATGCTGGAATTTCTGGGTTGAAGAGAATGAGCACCTTCAGGTTTTCTTGATGTCACAAACCATCCTCCATAATAATGTTTACCACCCTGCCATCCACGGCAGTGGGCGAGTTCCTATTCTTCCACATTCTTTCCAACACTTTATATTGTAAGTCTGTTCATTTTTACCAATCTGATAGATGTGAAATCTTGTCTGGTGGCTTTTAAAATCGGCATGTCCCTGAACACCAGTCCTATTGAACATCTTTTTCATGCTTATTGACTTCCATTTTTCTATTGATATCTTCAAACCATTTTTCTATTGAATTATTTCCTTCCTTTTGATTTGTAGGATATATATATATATTCTGGATACTAATAATTGGTTGGGTTTATGGTTGTCCCTTCACTTTTTACATTTGTTTTTTGGCAATAGAATTTTTTATTTTAACAATAATAAAGTAAGATTTATAAATCTCCTTTGTGATTTGCTTTTTATGTCTTGTTTGTGAAGTCCTGCCCTACCGTGACCTGTCAGCAATGTAAATCAGACAACATCCATGTCCTGCTCAAAGCCCACTAATGATTCTCTTCGCCCTGAAAATAAAATCCAATTTCCTTCCTTGCCTGCTCCCCTGACCTTGCACTGACACCGCTTCCCTCACTCACCCCACGCCCACCTTCTCTTCATTCCTCAATCACACCATGCTCATTTCCAGCTCTGGGGGCTCGTTGCTTCCTGCTGCCTAGACTGGGCTGCGCTGAGTAAGCACACGGCCAGTGTCTTCCTGTCACTTGGGTCTCAGCTCAGAAATCACTCAGAGACTCCAAGTATCTAAAGCTCCTCCCTCCTTCAGTTTCTAGAACATCACCCCACTTAAATTCTTCGCAGCTCTGTTGCCAGGGGCATCATCGTGTGTGTCTGTCTCCTCTGCCGGCATGGAAGGTCTTCCACACACGGCCCTCATCTTCCTGCTCCCTGCTGCACCTTCCACTGTGCAGCAGTCATTAGCACACAAAAAGCCCCAGTCACTGTCTGTGGAATGAATAAGTACGTGGAGAACACATTTGGGGAAATCTTACCAAAATCATGGGAAAGTCTATAAAGATGACAGAGGTGAGATACTGACCAAGAAACCCGAGACGTGTGCCATTCTTGTTTCTAAAGAAAATACCCGAGTAAACTGAACAAAAGAAATAAAAATATAATAGATTTATAAAGAAAAAGTGTTTCTGATGAAAATGAAGACCTGGATCTTCCCCCACCCTAGTGTATTCTTAACACAGCTGTCAGAATGTTCCTTTGACAGCACAGATCAGAGCACGTCTCTCTCCACTCAGAACCTTGCAGTGGCTCCCAGGTTACTCAGAGAAAGCCGGAGCCCCACAGCGGATACAGGGTCCTGCTGTACTGAGCCCTCTGCACCCTCTGGCCTCCCCCCTCCCTCCTTCCTGCCCTCAGCTCTGGCTGTTCCCTGCTCTGGCCTCCAACACCCACCCTGTGGCTCCTGCCCTCACCTCCTTCAACTCTCGGTTCAAATGTCACCTTCCAAGAGAGTCCTCCCTGAACCATCCCAATGAAAACTGCAACCCACCTCTATCCTGCAGGTCCTTACCCCTGCCCAAAACACCATGCAGCTTCCTCTGTATGGTGTGCTTCCTGACCATCTCCCACATTAGAATAAAATCTCCATAGGGCAAAGCTTTTGTCTGTTTTGTTCACTGATATAAACACAGGACCCCAAATAGTTCCTGAATGACACATGGTAGCTACTCAATATGTATTTGCTGAATGAATGAATTCATTCAACAAATCTGTGTCCTGAGAAAAAGTGGTACAGAATGGTCAACACCAAGATACATTTTGTTAAATTTACACAACCTCCATCCCAAGGGAAGACTCCCGTGGACGTCTAGGCAGAAGACGATAAATACCTCATGAAGGCAGGGGGAGGAGTGAACGAGGCTAGCATCACTTTTCCTTCACGGTCAGAGCCCGAACGTGGTCGGACAGTGCCAGGGCATGCTGAGGGAAAGAGCTTGACACGGAACCGCGTAGGAGGCCCAGGCGTCCTACCTGTATAAAAGCAACTGACATTCTCAGCCGGGCAAGAACCTAAGGGAACTGGAATTGCTCAGCTGTCACTGTTTGAGCTAGTTTACTGGGAATCGCACGGAGTTAGCGAGACCACGCTGTTTTCTGTGTGCTGTTCCTGGTCCCCTAGAGCGGTCGTGACATAATTTCAGCCTGGATCAGGGCTGTCATTCACTGAGTGATTGAGTATCCTGGGCCAGGGCTTTTCACCTCCTATCTGATGAAAACCTCACACCTTCATTTATGAGATAGATACTTAGCCCCATTCTCTCACCAGAAATCTAGAGTAGAGCAGAGTTAAGCAACTTCCCAAAGTGGCAGGACCAGGGTTCAAATTCAGGTCTGTCCAGCAACAAGTCTTGTATTGCACTGATTATAAAAATTAACCTGGCACCTACCAAACTATTCTGCAAACAGTCCCTATCAGCCACCTCACAAAGCTGAGACCTTCTTTGCATAAAAATATTTTCCAAATATTTATGTCTCCAATGTTACGATTCAAGAAAATGACAGAGAACAGATACCCACCCAGAATTAAAACAGAAAGGATTGGGACTCTCCATATAGGAAAGAAAATATGAATTGAAAACTTCATAAATATACTCTTTGATATTGTATCATGGATAAAGTTGACGTACTTTGAAACTTGAAAACAAATAAGCTATAAAAGTAAGGGATTATAACAGCCTATGACAAACCTGTGTAATTCTTACCTAGACAGGAGAGAGTGGCAGGAAATGTAGATAGATTTGAATTCTTTTGACACATTTAGGAATCTACTATCATGAAAATCTATTTCCCATGTGACAGTGTGGTCACTAAAGGAGGACTTGGAATCAGAAAGACCTGAGTTTGAATCTTATCCCTCTGCTTATTGAACAAGCTATTTAGACACTGTGAGGCTTAGTTTGATCAGGTATAAGATGTATCTAACTCACTAAATTGTTTTGAACAAATAAGTGATGGAACATCAATAAAGCATCACCTGGTCCATTATACAGTCTCAGTAAATGTTTGCTATTATGAACAATAATGACAATAGTCACAACACTTTCATGAAGCCTTTGGGAGCACAATGCTAGCAGCAGGACTCTAAGCAATATCGCAATTTCTTTACGTTTGCTCCTGTTGACTCTCTCCTGTCAGCTATTTTGACCTTTCCTTTTTGATCCTGGCTTCCACTTGTCAGAGGGGAGGTAAAAAAGGTCCTATCAACATCTATATTTGCTTCCACTAGGACCCAAGGAATGATCATATAACTTTCACTTACCTAGCCTCTTCCTCACCCTCATGGGCTAAAATATGAGCATTTTGCTTTTAACTTTTGAAGGCTGAAGATGCCACACTAACGTGGTGTGCACAGGGCTGCCAAGTATCCACAGGTGAAGTACACTTAATATTCAAGGGATGTTTAATAAATCTTTTTACCTACCCCATAAGCTTGCTGTTAGAAGAGAGCAATAATTTGTTTCACCCTACTCTTATGACTAGCTTCATTTAATTTGTAAGGAATTATTTATTTACATCATTTCTGTTGCTACTTGATAAAGAAATATTGCGTCTTTTAAGAAATGGTCAGAATCAGACAACAAAACAATAAAGTGAGTAGAAAAATAGCAGAAATGAAATAGAAGTAATTAGACTTAAATCTGACATCACTTTCTATAGCTAGTGCAATATATTAGCACAAAAGAGAGAGTAATGGTTTTGTATTTGCTTTTGTATTTATGATCATTATGAAAAATCACAATCATATTTAGGGAAATTCTTGGTTTAAGCCAGTGTATAGAAGCTTTTCACTTGAACTACATTACACTGGCCCATTTCTGACCAAATAATTTTTTCTGCACAAGAAAAAATAGTTTTGAAAAAAATAATAAAATGTTAGAAACATCATTCTTTTTTATTTTAAAATTATACATTTTCAAATCACAAGTGCAATGTCTGTTATTGTTCTAATACATTATCTTATTATAAATGTATCACACAAGAGTATCCTTTTGGAGGTTACAATTTCAGAAATTACTGGGACATGCTGGAACAACTTGTCGTATTGTTGCCCTTCAAACACATTTTGTTGTTGACTAAGACACTGTGGAATCTGGTTTATATTTACTTTCCTTAACTGGACCCGTGTTTTGAAATGAGGTTTGCTTCTTATTACTTCTTACTATTGAATTATTTTTTTAAAAATCTTTTTCTCTAATTTTAAACCTAGGAATTGCATTCTAAGCAGTATAACTGAAATGAGTTCATGACATTACTATTCATTGGCACCGTGCCTCCCCTGTTGGGGGCCTCCACAACTCATGCCTGAGAAGAGTGAAAGGTTGGGCCCGATCTTGTCACCAGAGCCGCCACTGTACACCCCAGCATGATCTCCACATTACCTGTCCCAGGTGTGGCCATCAAGGTGGGTGCAGAGGCCTCTGACTGCTCTCAGTGACTCCCCGACTGCTGCAGGCTTCGGGCCAGTTAGAGCACCTCGCCCACACACCCAGCATTTCTCACGCTCCGACTGCCATTAGGACAAACGCAATGTTTGGTTCCTCCTCCGTCTGCCGGAGCTGGCCAATGGAAGCCTTCCGGCAGCACGGGGCGCAGAGGCAGAGCAGGGACATGTGGAGTTTGGTGTCCACCTCTTGGTGCTCAAGAGCTGTGATGTCTGATAAAGCAGCCACCAGCCACATGTGGCTTTTTGAATTGAAATTCATGAAATGTAAATAAAATGTAAAACTCAGTCCCTCAGCTCACATGCCAGACGGTCACATGTGGCTAGTGGCTACGACATTGGACAGCACACAGTATAGAAGATTTCCATCCCTGCAGAAAGTTCCCGTGGGCAGCGCTGCCCTAGAAGGTATCATACACCCTGCAGCTGACGACTGCTGGGCCAAGTTCTACTAGGTCAGTCTGAATGGACAGAGGCCCGATCTCGTCTGGCTGTCACCAATCTGCTATGGATTGGGGTAAGTCATCTCCCCTTTTAGAGCTCCATTTCCTTACCTGTGAGGGCTTCCTGGAATTAGACTTTGGTCCATGATGCAGGAGGGCAGGCCTCACATGGCCCACGGGTCCTAGGTTACTTATCTCTGCTTTGGCCTTTCGTGCAATTGCTTTTATTGAATTGCGGTTTTGCATCATGTCCTCTACTTACTGAGATCACTCATATAAAATTCAGTATTGCATTTATTTCAGGGATCTTTTGAACTTTTAAAATTGTATTATGTAGTTTTCTTTTTAAGATACCCACTGGGAAAATGTTTCTCTCAGGACCTGAGGCCAGGACAAAATGTGCTCCTCATAAGCAACTGTGTAACTAATCTCATTTGCTTTGTTTTCACTGTAAGGAGGCTCAGTCAACAGGTGGGCTGAATCTTACAGTATTCATTACTCTTTCTTGATTGCACCTCTAATAAAAAGCTTTTTGGAAGCTACCACAATACTTTTAGGAGTAAATTGCCATTGGAATACATTATTTTGTTAATTAAAGGAAATATGTTTGCAGAACCCCAAAACCTTCAAATACATTATGAAAATGCATAATCTAAACTCCCTACTAAGAAAAGCCATCTGTTGGGAAGATATCCTTACAATGGTATGTGCTTTTAAATAGACTTGGCCCTAGATCGAGAAATTTGGTAGACTTGTATTTCTGGAGTATAAAGAATAAAGACTCAAAGAAATGCCCATGCCTGAAGTTATAAACTCAGATGTTCTAAAGACTGAAAAATGAAAACTTATCACTTTGTTTTTAAGCAGAGGTTTTTGTTGTTGCTATTGTTGTCAAAAAAATCTTATAAGTTTCTAAAACTGTCACATTAACAGAGTTCTCACACTAAGCATGATAATTGAAAGCTGTCTCTTTACAGAGGAATATATTAGCAAAAGTAAAAGCATCTCACCCCTCCAAACACTTCCATCCTTTTTAAATTTGTTTTAGCGTTGTCAAAATGTATAGTTTGTTTTGTTAAACACTATTTTCAAATAAAAAATTTCCTACGAAACTATAAATAAGACAACTTCCCACTCAGAATTACTATGGTATCAGACTTGATAAAGAAAGAAAAATAAATGTTTCAGAATCAAAATTGGAAGATCCAGACTAGAGCGCCCCGGAGAGAGGACATGAGAGCTATCTGGGAGGTACGGAGCTGCTGCATAGTGGGAGAAGCAGAACCCAAACGAGTCCCCTCCACAAGTGCGGCCTGGAGCCCCGCCAGGCATGTGCTCTGATAGAAACCATCTGATGTGCTTTGCTTTCAGGACTGGGCTACCCTGTGTCGAGGCGTATAAAACAGCGCAGAGCATTCTTCTTCCTGAACATCTGAGACTCTCCTCCTTTCATATTTGGAACACAAATGCATGATCGTTAACATAACTATGTCTTCTCAACCATTTGCCAAATAAAGGGCACACTAAGGGAAGGTGATTTGAATAATAATAAACGATGTTGATTGAAAATTTAGCATGTGCCATACCAGTGTTCTAGGTAGATTCTCTAATGGATGATCTAACAAACGGTATGGTAGCTCCTGTTTCTATTTTCATTACACAAGAGAGGGAATGTGGGGCCAACCTTTCCAGGGTGCACGGCCACTTGTGATGGACGGTTCTCCGGTCCAAGGCTGAGGCTGAATCACACTCTGTAAAGCCCGCAAAGAGGGTAAACGTCCTAACCACAAGTGGGAGATAGAGTTGAGAAAAAAGCAGGGAGACAGACCCAGAGCTCATCAGCCCTGTGCTGGAAGAGCCCTTCTGAGCTGTGTCTCCCCTGCCTACGACATGGGAACAACCATGTCATTAAGGCACACGCAAAGACGGCGGAAGGGCCACCCGGGTGACCGGGAGGAAGGAATTCCGGCCTGCTCCTTCTTACTATTTCATGTCAACCTTTTCCATTCTGCTCCCCTCTGAAGAGAGAATAAATGTGTTTTCACCTGCACAAGATTAATTTGCCTTAGTGTATTTAATACTAATCATTCTAATTATCTAAGTGTTCTGAACCAGATACTTGTGACCCTGAATAGGCTCAGCTCTCCTATCTCTTTGCTTCCAATTCTATTTAACCAGGACAGATGAAAGGCTTTCTTATCAAAGTACCTTAGTATTTGATGATGAGTGCAACAAACAAACACTGAGCTGCCTTTGTATCTAGCTTAAAAGGCCAGGAATTTTCTAGTGAAGCCTTTATCCACATTTGAAGGCCTAATTCTAATACAGTTTCTACACAAAAATAATTAAGAAACAATATTTGGGCCAACATTTTAACGTTCAAAACTAATTCAATACTAACAGTTGGCTGGACATCTCTCTCCGTGTTTTGGTCCACCTCATGGTAGCAGCTGCCTTAGCTGTCCATTGATCGAAACTGTGTGGACCCAATCTGTGTCTACCCAATCTTCTCCAGGTTGGGTAGAAGTGGCAAGGGTAGAGAGAGGGTTAACCTTCCCCTTACTCCAGTGTTTGGGACCGGGCACATCCTGGCTTGAAGCCCTGTGGCTGTGGGTGCCCAGCCCTGTGCGCCAGCCCTGGGGCCCGGCGAGAGGACAGCACGGCCTCTGTGAGAAGGGGGGCCCAGCTGGGCTTCCCAACCGCTGGCACAGGAAGCTGCCTCCAAAATGTGAAGCCTCTTGACAGCCCACAGAACTGCTGGGTAAGCGGCCCCGAAGGAGCTATAATTCAAGCATTTTTATAATATTATTTAGCTCTCTTGGGATTCTCCCCTACTGCATTTAGACTTTGGCATCTACAGCTCAGGAGCATTTATAACTCATTCCATGTGAAAGTAAGGGGTCGCCTGGATTTGCAGTTACTGATAAGTTTCATTGATCTCACAGTGTTTGTTTAAAAAAAACGCTTATTTAGAAGCATTTATTTGATTAACATTTGTTGGTTTCCCTTTACATCTCTTATGTGAGCATTTGCTCCCGGAGGTGAAGGAAGAGACAGCATCCTGCAAGAGAGCGCCCCCTTTCTCTTGCTCTGGTCCACAGGGGAAAATCACTTGGCTGGAGCTGGCCAGCTACTGGCCACCTGGGATTGCTGAAACAATCTCTCGCCCTCACCGGCCCCTGCCCCACATCCTTGTGCTTACCACTCCAAAGGCCTGAGGATCTGGTGGGGGCAGGGGACATGTAAGTCCCAGTCCAACCACAGATGGGATGTCCCGGCTCCATCTTCTGAGATGGAGAGAGAATGAAAGGAGAGAATGAACCCCCTTTTCCTCCACGTTTTGGTTCTACTCAGGTCCTCAACAGACTGGATGATGCCTGCTGGCACTGACTTTGTCGAGGGCAATCTTAACTCAGGCTACCAATGCAAACGCTAATCTCTACTGGAAACACCCTCACAGACACACCCAGAAATGTCTCACCAACCCTCTGGCATCCCTTGGCCTGGTCAAGTTGACACATAAAATTAAGATTAGACTGCTATGGGTGCTGTCAGGCCTCAGAGGAGGGTTTGCTGCAGACAAGCCCTCTGCAGACTCCGATGGCTCTTTCCAAGCAAACAAGAAGATCAAAAGTGAAATGATCAAAGAGAGTCTTAACAAAGGCATTGTGCATGAGTGGGGTGAAGTGTGAATTGTGGAAGCTCTGTTTATGTTCGACTCCTTGGGGAATCAGGTACAAAGACAAATTTTATTGCAGTAATGAAAAAAATCCATTGATTTCCATGGTTCTGGAAATGCATCTAGCCAGATGAAAGAACACAAACAAAACAAGAATTAACATGATTCTCCTCCTGTGTCCTCCCTCCTCCTCCTTCAGGAATGTGGACTTGGGGAGAATATATGATTTGCAGATGACACAGAGAACAGGGACAAACTTCGCCTCGTGCCACCCTGTGGACCTGTCTGCTAGTCACGCAGATGGGCACAGTGGTGGGGGAAGGTCTCTTGCCAGCTCTAGCTGTCCTCATCCTGGTCCTATTCTACATGTTTAACAATTGCTTGGATAAAGACATAACAGGCGCAGAGAGTATAAATTCTTCCCCCTCCCAGCCTCTGACTCTCCTCCTGTGTTTGGAGAATTGCTTACATAATAAGCCCTGATGGGAAGCAGAGCTCACCTCCAAAAATAGCTTTGGAAAGTGCCAGATACTCAGGGTTTCAGCCCTCCTTGCAGCTAGGGTGTGGGTAGGTGACCTCCTGGAGGATGAGAACTCAGAAAACATACCCAGGCAAGTGGGTGGCAGAGATGGGGGGCTCTGGGTTTCCAGGTAGCACTGGCACCACCACAGGGACACTGTCTAGATGCAGAGCCAGACACAGAGCTGGCAGGGCTGGCCAGGTGCCAGGTTCTGGACGTGGTTTGCAATATTGTTTTCCGCTGCTCAGACTACTTTTTCCTGCCTCACTCAAGGTTGTGTGGCCTTCCCAGAGCTCCTATCAGCCACCGGAAAACTTTGCCATCAGTTACTTCTCCACTTATCTCAGCCAGAGCCGGCTTTGCTGCTTCTGACTGAGAACATTGACCGGCTGCCTGCTTTTCACATCTTACCGAACTGAACCAGATAAGATGATATCAAACAGATGTACATGTGTGCCCAAGCCGGGCCCAAAAGCCGATGCCATGAACTCAGACTTGAGCAATACTTCTCCAACCTGAGTTGGGAAATACTTTTAAGAAACCTTTAAGAAAAAAAGGGTCCCTCTCAGGATTGATTTGAAATGTTTTATCACATTTCTACTCAAATATATATAAAGAAACATACAATTAGGTATAAACTTCTTATGATCATGGCTCATTTACAGTTATAAAACCAAAACAAATTTGCAAATTAATTACAAGCAGAACTACAAAAGCAATAACATTCAAATTAACATCATTAATTTAATGGGAGAGATGATGATGTTTTGCTGAAACTGGATCATTGCTCACCACATGACTCTGGCACCGACTGCTAAGGCACAGGGGGTTTCTAAGTGGGTTTGGCATGTCTATACCCCCTAAGCTAGGAATCCACTGAGTCCTGGGTACTCTCCCATCCATCACATTTCAGCTTTCTCCCAATTTCTTTTTTTATGCTTTCATCCTTCCCTCCCCCCCTCTGTCTAATTTTCTATAAGAGTCTTCTGTCCAGATAGCTGGGCTTTTGTCTCAGAGCCCTGACTTGCACCAAAGTCCCTTCTTCCTGCAATCAGCCCCTCCTTTCCTGAACCCTACACCCTGGGATTAAGCTCCTTGGCCCAGCATGAAGCCTGTGGTGACTCCTGGTCAAACCAACTGAGGCCAGGAGGCAAGATCAAATCATACTCATATGATGGCTCCCATAGTTTCTCGGCATTCCTGAGACTGCAGAGGGGTAGTTGCTAGTGGTGACCCTGGACAGCCATTCCAGAGAGTATGACAGGGCTAAATCCTATGTGACCCAGATCTTCCACTGTGGTGAGAATGCTGTGAAAGGTCTTACGCATGCCCAGCAGGGAACATACATGAGGACACGGAGGCACTGTCTATGGTGGCAGGGAGTAACCTGGTTTCCATCACTGGGAAAGTGACCCATGTCAGGGACACTGTGGAATACCATGCAACAATTAGAATCAATGAAAGTTCACATATCAACATCTATAGACCCAAGAAACATGGTAGGAACTAGAATGAGCATTAAAATGCTATTTTGCAAAATTAAAGATACCTACAAAAATATGCATTTTGTAAGAAGCCATGAAAATATAAAGATGCATATCAAAATTAAATATTTGCTTGTAATAGGGAGGTAGGAAGGGTAGTGAAATATGCTGGTAAAATAGACTACTATAAAAACAAACTCACTCACAAATAAGAGAAAAGCTCTATATGAACTACTGATAATAATGTCCATGAATATTAATGCTTAATGAATGCGTAAGTCAACGCTCTATGCCTAAAGCAAAAAAGAAAAAAAAGAGAGGAGAAAAGGAGGAAGAAGAGGAAGGAGGAAGGGAGGAAGAAATAGAATGCTGGATACTACAGATATATGCAACACATGCAAATAACAGAGATTCATTTTTAAGTCTTATATGATGAGAAAAATTATTTTGAAAGTTGTAATTAGAAAATCTGGCTTTAAAAGGCAGCAGGAATATTGTTTGATACATAGTAGACAATGGCTATGGGACTTTAGCAGTGCCTCCCAAAAGCCTGCCTTATGTCCCAGAAATCTACATCTTAAAGTTAACCGAGCCATTACTCTGACTTTGACATATCCAAATGCAAGTCTACCAAGCGTGGTTAAAACATAATGAACGTGAAGCTATTCTTCATCACATAATAAGTTTGCACATAGCTTTATCTTTTTAAGCCAGAATAGGCTGTGCTATTTCGGTTACATTTGAGTGAAATACCCTAGTCATGATTCTCAAAAACATTTCATTAACTGATTATATAGATCTTGTCACTTCTGCATGGGGACTGAGAAGTGCACTTCTGACCTAAAAATCCTTCCACAGAGATTGAGTGACAAGTGTTACAATTCCCATTCAACTGCCAGTAAGAGATGCTAAGAAAGTAACATTTCTTTCAAACTAGGCATCAGCTATATATTAAATAAGGATATGACTTCTATAGTCATCTTAGGATATATGAAAATCTTCTAAGACTTTGCAAATAAGTTTTATATTTTTTCTTTCCCCCTTTTCTTAATTTCAGCATATTATGGGGGTACAAGTGTTAACGTTACATATATTGCCCATGCCACCTCTCTCCCCTCGAGTAAGAGCTTCAAGCGTGTCCATCCCTGAAACGTTGCACATCTTATTGGTTGTGGTTGTATATACCCATCCCCTCCTCCCCCTTCCACCAGCCCAACACCCGATAAATGTTACTCCTATATGTTCACTTAGGTGTTGATCTCTTAATATCAATTGGCTGATGAGTACATGTGGTGCTGATTTTTCCATTCTTGAGATACTTCACTTAGTAGAATGAGTTCCAGCTTTATCCAGGAATATACAAGAGGTGCTACATCACCATTGTTTCTTAAAGCTGAGTAGTACTCCATGGTATACATATACCACATTTTATTAATCCACTCATGAATTGATGGGCACTTGGGTTGTTCCCACAACTTTGCAATTGTGAATTGCTGCTATAAACATTTGAGTGCAGGTGTCTTTTTCATAAAGAGACTTTGATCTTTTGGGTAGATGCCCAGCAGTGGAATTGCTGAATCAAATGGTAGATCTACTTGTATCGCTTTGATGTATCTCCATATTGCTTTTCACAGAGGCTGAACTAGTTTGCAGTCCCACCAGTAGTGTAGGAGTGTTCCTAACTCTCCACATCCATGCCAATATTTATTGTTTGGGGACTTTTTGATAAAGGCCATTCTCACTGGAGTTAAGTGATATCTCATTGTGGTTTTGATTTGCATTTCCGTGATGATTAGAGATGTTGAGCATTTTTTCATATGTTTGTTGGCCATTATTCTGTCTTCTTTTGAGAAGTTTCTGTTCATGTCCTTTGCCCATATTTTGATAGCATTGTTTGATTTTTTCTTGCTGATTTTCCTGAGTTCTAAATAGATTCTAGTTATCAGACCTTCATCGGATGTGTAGATTGTGAACATTTTCTCCCATTCTGTGGGGTGTCTGTTTGTTCTCTTGACAGTTTCTTTGGCTGTGTAGAAGCTTTTTAATTTGATCAGGTCCCATTTGTTTATTTTTGTTGCTGCCGTGATTGCCTTTGGGTCTTCTTCATAAATTCTTTGCCTAGGCCAATGTCTAGAAGAGTATTTCCAACGTTTTCCTCTAGAATTCTAATAGTTTCACACCTAACGTTCAAGTCTGTTACCCAGTGTGAGCTGATTTTTGTGAGAGGTTAAAGGTGTGGGTCCTGTTTCAGTCTTCCGCATGTGGCTATCCAGTTTTCCCAGCACTATTTATTGAATAAGGATTCTTTTCCCCAGTGTATGTTTTTGTCTGCTTTGTCGAAGATTAGTTGGCTATATGAGGATAGTTTTATATCTGGGTTCTCTGTTTTGTTCCACTGGTCAATGTCCCTGTTCTCGTGCCATTCCCAAGCTGTTTTGATTACTATAGCCTTGTAGTATAGTTGGAAATCTGGTAAATTGATACCTCCTATTTTGTTTTTATTGCCTAGGACCAATTTTGCTATATGCGGTCTTCTCTGGTTCCATACAAAGCATAAAACTATTTTTTGTATATATGTGAAAAAATGATGAAGGTATTTTAAGAGGGATTGCATTGACTCTGTAGGTCACTTTTGGTAGTATAGACAGTTTAACAATGTTGATTCTGCCGACCCATGAGCATGGTATATTCTTCCACCTGTTTATATCCTCCGCTATTTTTTTCTTCAGTGTTTCATTGTTCTTCCTGTAGAGGTCTTTTACCTCTTTGGATAAATATATTCCAAGGTACTTTATTTTCTTTGTTGCTATTTTGAAGGGGATTGAGTCCTTGATTTGGTTCTCACTTGTACAGTTGTTGGCATGTATGAATGCCTCTGATATCTGTGTATTGATTTTATATCCTGAGACTTTACCAAATTCATTTATCAGTTCAAGGAGTCTCTTGGTTGAATACTTGGGGTTTTCTAGGTATAATATCATGTCATTAGCAAAGAGTGAGAGTTTGATCTCTTCTGCTCCCATTTGGACGTCCTTAATTCTGTTCTCTTGTCTGATTGCTGTAGCAAGGACTTCCAGCACTATGTTGAATAGCAGTGGAGATAGTGGACAACCTTGTCTTGTTCTGATTCCAAGTGGGAATGCTTTCAATTTTTCCCCATTCGGTATGATATTGGCTATGGGTTTGTCATATATGGCTTGTATCATTTTCAGGTAAGCCTTATCTATGCCTATTTTGTTGAGTGTTCTTATCATAAAAGGGTGTTGAATTTTGTCAAATGCTTTTTCTGCGTCTATTGAGAGTATCATATGGTCTTTGTTTTTGCTTCTGTTTATATGGTGAATTACATTTATAGATTTGCATATGTTGAACCATCCCTGCATCCCTAGGATGAAGCCCACTTGGATTATTTTCTTGACAAGCACCTGGATTCAATTGGCTAGGATTTTGTTGAGAATTTTTGCATCTATATTCATAAGGGATATTGGTCTATAGTTTTCTTTTTTTGTTGCATCCTTTCCTGGTTTTGGTATCAGGGTTATGTTATCTTCATAAAATGTGCTGGGGAGGATTCCATCATTCTTGATGTTGTGGGATAATTTCTGCAGGATAGGCACCAGTTCTTCTTTGTAGGTATGGTAAAATTCAGGTGTGAGACCATCCGGTCCAGGATTTTCTTTTTAGGCAGGTTTTTTATTGCTGTTTCAATTTCAATACTTGATATTGGTCTGTTCAGGAATTCTATTTCTTCCTGGTTGAGCCTAGAGAGGCTGTGTGATTCCAAGAAATTGTCCATTTCCTCATATTTTCCAGTTTGTGTGCATAGAAGTTTTTGTAATATTCATGAATTATATCTTGTATCTCTGTGGCATCAGTTGTAATTTCTCCTTTACTTTTCCTGGTGGAGCCTATTAAAGATTTTTTTTTTTCTGCTTTTCATTAGTCTAGCCAACGGTGTGTCGATTTCATTTATTTTTTCAAGGAACCAACTTTTTGTTTTATTAATCTTCCGTATAGTTTCCCTGTTGTCAATTTCATTTAGTTCTGATTTGATCTTAATGATTTCACTTCTTCTGCTGAGTTTGGGGTTGGTCTGTTTTCTTTTTCCAGCTCTTTGAGATGATTCAGTAGGTTGTCTATTTGTGATCTTTTCAACTTTTGGATATAGGCATTTATGAAAATAAACTTTCCTCTCAGGACTGCTTTAGCTGTGTCCTACAAATTTTGGTAACTTGTGTCTCGTTTGTCATTTAGTTCAAAGAATCTTTTGATTTCCATCCTGATTTCCTCATTTACGAAGTGATCACTCAGCAGAAGGTTGTTTCGTTTCCATGACTTTGTGTAGAAATGAGAACTCCTGTTAGGATTGATGTCTACATTTATTCCATTGTAGTCTGAAAATATATGTGGTATAATTTCTATTTTTTTAAATTGTTTGAGACATGCTTTGTGTCCTAGGAAATGGTCAATCTTAGTGAATGACCCATGAGCTGGTGAGAAGAACGTACATTCAGTGGTTTTGGGGTAGAATGTCCTGTAAATGTCAGTCAGGCCCATTTGTTCTAGAATTCGGTTTAAGTCTATTATTTCTTTGTTGATTTTCTGCTTCGAGGATCTGTCCTGTGCTGTCAGTGGGGTGTTAAAGTCTCCAACTATTATGGTGTTGTTGTTTATCCATTTGTTTAGATCAAGTAGAGTTTGCTTTATAAATCTGGGTGCACCAAGGTTGGGTGCATATATCTTTAGAATTCTCATGTCTTCTTGCTGAACTGTACCCTGCACCATTATATAGTGACCTTTGTCTTTTATTACTTTTGTTGATTTAAAAACTAAGTTATCTGTAATCAGCACCGCCATGCCAGCTTTCTTCTGGCTTCCGTTTGCTTGAAATATTCTTCTCCACCCCTTTACCATTAGTCTAACTGCATCCTTGCAGGTTAGATGTGTTTCCTGAAGGCAAGAGATACTTGGCTTGTATTTTTTTCAACTATTTAGCCAGCCTATGTCTCTTGAGTGGGGAGTTCAAGCCATTCACATTTATTGAGATAACTGATAGGTGGGGCAGATTTATGTTCATTATGTTGGGTTGAACTTTGTTGCTTTGTTTTCTCTCTTGAGCCATTGTGGTATCTGGGCTTTGATCTTTAGCTTTGGGTAGTTTTACACTCATGAGTGTTTATTGTGCTGATCCGAGGGTTACACTGTTTTGATTACTTCTTGAAGGGCTGGTCTTGTTTTGGTGAATTCCCTCATTCTTTGTTTATCTGGGAAAGTCTTGGTTTCTCCTTCGTATACAAAACTTAGTTTTGCAGGGAATAAGATTCTAGGCTGGGCATTATTCTGTCAGGAGAGTGAGAATGGGGCCCCAGTCTCTCCTTGCTTGTAATGTTTCAGTAGTGGAGTCTGGCATTATTCGGATTGGCTTTCCTTTGTATATTACTTGCTTCTTTCATCTTACAGCTCATAGAAGGCCTCTTTGCTTGATATTTTGATCAGTCTGATGACTACTGCATGTTGTGACGTATTCTTGTTTGCATTGAATCTCCCAGGGGTCCTTTGAGCTTCTTGAACTTTTATCTGGAGATTTTTACCAAGGCCTGGGAAATTTTCGTCTATTATATCTTCAAATAGCTTGTCCAACCCTGGAGTGTTTTCTTCTTCTCCTTCTTGTAACCCTATGACCCTCACATTTGGTTTCTTCACATAATCCCACATCTCTTTTCTCTTGTTTTTCTGCTCTAGCTCTGTGACTGACTTATTTAATTGGAAGGTGTTATGTTCAATTTCTGAGATTCTTTCTTCTGTTCGATCTACCCTGTTGTTGAGGCTTTCCACTGTGTTTTGTAGTTCCCTGAATTGATTCTTCATTTCCATGAGTTTGGTTAAATTTTTCTTCATTGTTTCAATTTCTTTAGTAAATTTTTCTTCCAGGTCCTGGAATCTTTTTGCGTTTTGTGTTGTTATCCAGTTGTTCTTGCAAGTCGTTGGATTTTCTTAAGATCCATGTTTGAAATTCCTCTTCTGTCATTTTAGTGGTCTGATTTGGATTGGTGTCCATTTCTAAGGGGCTGGTGTTCCTTTTTGGGGGTGTGCTTTCTCTTTGGTTTTTCATATTTCCAGAGTTCCTTCACTTATTTCTTCCCATTTGGATCAGTGGTTGCTTCTTGCCTTTAGGTTTTCGTTTGGGTATTGACATGCCCTGTTTAGTCTCTGAGCCAGTAGGTGGTGTTTGTGGTTGCCATTCGACCACACCCTGTATGATGAGTCAGTAGGTGCCGTGAAAAGGGTGTGCAGAATGTCCTCCCTCTCAGTCTACACTGTTGTTTTTAGGTCTTGCATCCAGTTCTTGTTTCCCTGGGGAGGCACTCTAGTACCTCAGGTGGTGGGTGGTGCTCTGGGACTTTCAAGTGTGTTCTTATTCTCCCCCTTATTGAGGGCTGGTCTGGTAGTGCGTCTGGGCAGAGCTGGGTTAGATAAGCCTGCCCTCAGGCACCACAAATACTGTTAGCAGGGTCAAAGTTCTGTTTTCTGCTTCCGGGAAAAGCTGTCAGGGAGGGGCTGGATTGGTCCCGCTCAGTCAGAAAGTCTGCGTGTGGGGGTGGGGCCATCTGAGACCCACAGTCTGGAGCGGGCCTTGCTCCTTTCCACCCTCCCCAACTCCGCATCTTCCCTGTGCATCTGCCAGCAGGCCAGACCTCATGCCTCTGGGCCTCCCCTGGCTGTGATGCCGGCCGGGAGGTTCCCTGCGCAGGGTTCCCGGCTGGACTGGGCACACAGCCCTCCTTTGGGAGAAGGGTTGCCCTCAAGGATGCTGATCTTCCCCTGAAGGCACACACACCTCAGTAAGCTATTCATGTATTTCTCTTCTGTGCCCTGGGCAATGCGAGACCTGGGTGCATGGGATCTGGTCTGCAGGTCTGACCTCTGGGCCCCGGAGTTCAATCCCTATCACCACCAGGGAGAGGAGTGCCAGTCCTGATTCACCCATGGGGAGCCCAAGCTGGGTTGATGTTTTTTAGGTCTGCCCCGTTCTCCTGGGATCACCAGGCCAGCAGCACCTGGGAGGGCTGGCAGGTAGGGAAATCACAGTCTGAGTTCCCCTCGGTCAGCTGTAGGGCCCCAAAAGGGAAGGGCCCATTCCCTGGAGATTACTCTGGCTGGTGGCTATATTGTCTCTCTCAGAAGCCTCAAATAGGGATGGGGGAGGGGAGGAGGAGGCAATATGGCACCTGCCGCGCAGCTCGGGTCTGTGCACAGGGAGGTGCCCGGGGGAGTTGGGAGCCTGGTGCTGCGTCCACTACAGGCTTACCACTCACTGGCGGTGGCCGTCTCTGGGCTGGTGTCCGCAGGTCTCTCCACCTGCTGGGGAGCCCACCAGCAGTCCGAGATGCAAGGGAGGGGAAAGTTAACCGCTCCACCTACCCTTGCTACTGGTCTCCAGGCTACTTGGGAGGTCTCTGCTTCCAGTTGTCTTCTACAACTTCCTTTCATGGAATCTACCATGGTCTCAGGTACTCCTCCTTCCAGCCCTCGTCCGATGTATGCTCGTCTGCTTGCTTCTTTCTTCTAATTTCTCTTAGAATCTGTCTTTTCTGCAGAGACACTCTGGTGGTGTTTCTCGTCTGCCATCTTGCTCTGCCTCTGCAAGTAAGTTTTAAAAATGGGGTTTTGTGTACACAAGAATCAACACAAGTTGACTCTTAACACCAAGCCATAAAAATAAGCTTGTTACGGTTTGGGAATGAATTGAGCTTTCACCTTAAATGAAATCACAGTAAGAAGATACTTATTCCCAATACACAAATAAATTATATAGCATCTCTCAGCTGTATGAAAGAGTCATGCAGCTTAAAATGTATCTATTTTCTGGTCAATCCTAGGTAACATCCACCAGTTTTTGTAAATATCTCTTGTGCTAGTCATGTATATAAAAATTTTGCTTAACATAATAACAAAATGTGCTCTCCCATTCTTCAACCCCATTATAGTTCAGTGGAGCCATGGGAGTGTTTCTGGTGAAAAGGCTGTAAGTGGGAGTCATGAGAGTTACATCTGCTCTGAGGAGCTAAAAACCTGGAATCAGCTCTCCACCCATCACCTCCCCCCTGCAGTGACCACAGAGTGCTCATGTGAGATGCTGCAGCATCTGTCGACCTGTCCCTCTGAGGGACAATGAGGTGCAAGCTCCCACCAATTTGCACTGGTAAGTGGCACAAATGAGGAAGAAATCTGTGCTGCATTAAACCACTGAGATCTGGGGGTTCCTTGGCTAGTACAGCATAACCTAGTCTATCCTGACTAATTTTCATATTGAATGAGTTAACAAATAACACAATTTATTACCACCTAGGAGAAACATAACAAAAGCAAATTAAAAGATAACTGGCAATGGAAATAAAGGGCATCCAAATTGGAAAGGAGGAAGTCAAATTGTTCCTGGTTGCAGACAACATGATTTTATGTATAGAGAACTTTACAGATTTCACTAAGAAATCCATCAGAACTAATAAACAAAGTCAGTAAAGTTGTAGGATGCAAAATCAACATACAAAAATCAGTAGCACTTCTATATGCTAACAGCAAACTATCTGAAACAAGAAATACAGAAAATAATCCCATTTATAACAGCTATCAAAAAAAAAAAGCACCTTAGAGATAAATTTAACCAAGGAAGTGAAAGAGCTCTACAATTAAAATCATAAAACATTGATGAAAGAAACTGAAGTGGAAACAAATAAATGGAAAGATAGTCTTTGTTCATAGATTGGAAGAATCAACATTGTTATTAATAAAATGTTTATATTACCCCAAACCATCTACAGGTTTGGTGTAATCCCTATCAAAATTATACTAGACAGTATAATAAACATTTTAAAAGTATTTGAATATATAAATGTTAAAAAGGAAAAAAATTTCTATTTGTGGTGACATTATTGTCCAACTGACAATATGAAATTGAATGACTGTGGAAAACCACTTGCCAAGCAAACACACTCACACATACACTCTGACACACATGCGTGCATCCATGTGTGCAGAATCACACACATAACCTTATGCAAAACCTTTTTAAATATTTGCTGGCCAGTAGAGAGGTGCAATGTGGCTTCTAGGACTACTCTCATGTCCCAAAACTATACTGCAAAGTCAGCAAATTCCTGAAAAGTCAGGCGAATGTCTCCAACTCTGGAGAGAAGCAGATAGTATCATAAATCTTTTCTTTTTCTGGTGGAGAATAGTGGAAAGGACTGCTGGGAAGACATGGGTAAGCCTTCTTGAAAAAACTACCTGGTGACAAAATGGTTTTGAATCAAATTAAAGAACGCAGGAGTGGGGAAGCAGGACAGAGGAGTGGGAATGAGCACGAATCTGCTCACAAGAGCACGGTGGCACAGAGCTGTGGGAGCCACAGTTATGAACCAGAATCCAGAAAATGCGGACAATAAAAAATGATACAATTCGTAA
>VSMD01067804.1:0-54160 GCA_008750895.1 Mirza zaza
TATTTGTATTTTAAAATTTTGTCATATGTATAAGGTCACTCAGATTCTTCCTTTTATGTAGTATGATAAACAAGCAACATACAAAAAATAAGCAAGCTGTTCAAGTTAGTCCAAATTAACTTTAAAAACAACATATTTGAAAGTAAAAATAAAATGCACATGTTTTGAATGTCAAAAGTTTTATTCTTAAATCTTACCATTATTCCACAAACTACATAGCAAATTAGGGCATCAGAAATGTTTACAGATGGAGAAGTGTAGTGTTGATCTATCTGACTTAGTTGTATACTTCCAGGAGATTCAGGTCACAAAATCCATATAAACAAGATGCACAAAAAAGCAAAAAGACACTGGTAACTAACAATCACTAATGGTGATTTTCTCATATGTACAATAGATAAACAATTGGATTTTGGAGTATTCAAATTTATTGGTTAGTTGTTGCATACTTCTTAACAAGAATTATTTCATTTATATTTTATGCCATTTTGAAAAAATAGCTTATGAAAAATATGTCCTTTACAAATAAGACTGAGAGCTATTTATGAAGTAGCTTCAGATGCTTCTGGTTAGCCTAAAAGTTTAGGTTAATGTAAGATTTTTTATATTTGTGATCAGGTTATGAATGCTTTTTTTCCTTTGTGAAAATTACCACACTGATTTATTTTCTCTTTGCTGGCACTTTTACTTGAGTAAAAGTATACAGTGTTTTGTTGGTTTATGTCTTCTATTTCCATAATTATCCAAGCTAAAAGATTAACAGAAAACAATTATAATTTCAAACATTTAGGCATTCTGCTTTAGCTTTCCTGGTCAGTATGTACATTGTAAGGGATGAAGCCCTCAAGGACTGCATGGCTAAAGGCCTCTATGTTGCTAGAATTATGGTATATTTTGCAGAAAACCCCCCGAACTGAGTGGCTGATGTGTATCCCTAATCATCTTACTTTCTTTTTGTTTGGGATCCCTGGGAAAAAAGTGTTTTTGGTATAGTAGTAACACTAATTTCAGGTAAATGAATGAGTTTTATGTGTCAAACACTAAGCAGATGCCACTTTACCTATGTTATAGGTTTGAAAATTCAACAATGAATTTCTTGGAAGAGGCTACTCACTAGGTTAAGAAATTTATATGCTAGAATTTTAAACTCTAAAATGTAACATTTTGACAACAGTTACTTAAATGAATAGTTTAGGCATGGTGTAATATTAGGAATTGGAGAGATGCACAAAAGAAGAGGATAAGGAGCTAAAATTTAGGAAAGTAGAAGTGACCATTGTATGTTATAACAGTGAATATGATGGCCATGCTTGCGTACATGATGTAGGGGCTTGAGGAATTCTTTTTTGTGCATTAGAAAATTAAAGAGAATAAAAAATTCTAGAATGAGTGGAAAAAATGCTTTATAGACAATTTCAAAAGTATACAATTCTTATGAAGTGGACAGTAATTAATGTTTCCAATTATGAGGATGGTGAGCATGGACTGGCACCTCCCCTCTGA
The DNA here is from genome assembly GCA_008750895.1 of Mirza zaza. Taxonomy (NCBI): domain Eukaryota; kingdom Metazoa; phylum Chordata; class Mammalia; order Primates; family Cheirogaleidae; genus Mirza; species Mirza zaza. The sequence goes on from VSMD01067804.1 coordinate 1,504, forward strand.
AACCAGAAATAAGGAATGGAATTCCTCAAATAGAAGAGGAATCCAGACCTTCTCTGCAAGACCATGAAGAGGATTTATAAACATTAACCTATTTTTAAAGTCTACAGGTTTTGCTGGTGGAAAAAATATACTGTGGTTAGCATTGACTTTACATAGACCAAAGGTCAGCAAATTATGGTCTGTGAGCCAAATCTGGCCAAAGTTTTATTGGAATGCAGCCCATTCATCCCTTATATACTGTCTATAGCTGCTTTTATGCTACAGTGGCAGAATTGAGTGATTGCAACAGAGACCTTATGGTCTGCAAAGCTTAAAATACTTACTGTCTGTCCCTTTATAGAAAAAGTTTGCTGGCTGCTGATATAGACAAAAATGCAGGAAGCAGGTGTTGAATTTTCAAACACATATGCACAATTTAATATTTTGGCAAACTTTTTAAGAATTATTTAAGTTGGTGGACTCCAAATTATTCTGCTTGTTCATGAAGAGTATTCATGAAGAGTGAATGATAGTGTGAAAGCAAACCTGAGAATCATCTTTAGAAGTTATCAACAGAGTTGAGAGTGTAGCAAGGGTTAACTAACAGGACCAGTGGAGGGTATTCTTAAATAGTCTCCTTTTGTTTCTATGTGTAAGAATAATTGTTAAAAGATGTTAGAAAACCAAGGTGAAAGCTAGTAGTCAGTCAGAGGCTCATGGCTTCTTTTCTCATGTGTACTGCTCATCTGTTGTGCAGCCCTACTGCCTCCTTCCCCTGACAAGCACTGGCACAGAACCAAATCCCCACCTTCACACTGGCTCCCCTAGATAGGGGAACTTGATAACTACTGTTTTGTACTAAGTGTGGTTGTGTAAATCAGACAAATAGTAGCATTTCATTAGCAGCTTTTGACCAGAATTTGAGTCCAGGATATAATGCTGATTGAGTTTTGAGCAAGTCTCTTACTCTATCTTGATCCCAGTCTCTTTGATAATGGTCCCATTATCTAGGATTTGTTTTCTTTGAATGACTTACTTTCACTTTATGTTCATTTTATGAACATAAAATAAAATGATGTATGTAAAAGCTTACATCATATGATGTATGTATGTGAAGAGCTTAAAGTCCTATTCAAATATAAGTTGATATTACAATGTTTATTATTAGGTTACAGAAATGACACCTAGACTAGAGTAATCCTGAGGTAGCTAACCCCAAATAGGCTAGTGCAGTGATGTCATCTGATCCAGTTTGACTCAATGGTGGTTAGCTCTAGGGAGCCTTTGGGACAAGAAATTTCAATATTTATGTATATTTTAGTGTGGCTAATGCATCAAATTTGAATTGCTCTCCAGAGTTGGTGGTAGCAAAGACTCATTCACTGTACTTTTCCTAGGATTTGCTTTAAAGATTTGAAGGAAATAATAAATCCATGCATTTATAACATATATGTGGCATAGCTCATAGTAGATAATCAATTTTATTGAACAAATAACTGAAGAAAATAAATGAATTTGTATTAGCCTGGAGTTGGAGAGAAGGTAAGTGGGAAGAAGTGAGGGGAAATTGAGAAAGAACCGATTAATGAATGTTAAATGTCAAGAAGTCAAATAAGCAATAAAGATTTTGAGGAGAGTGTAAAGGAGAGTTAATAAAGAATAAACTGTCTGATGAGGAATGAATATTAATATTAAGATGTCTAGAGATGAGGAATGAATATTAATATTAAGATGTCTAGATAGTTGATAACACAATAGGCATTACATATAAAATTTTCCTGTTATAATATTAGTGAAAATATATCATAGACATACATATAAGAGATGAAATTTCTGTTCTCCTACTAGAAACATGATGAGATTTACTTTAACATAAGCCAACATATCCTGCAACATCAATAGAATATAATACATATGCTAATTGAATCTGGGGCTGGGACCCTTTTCCTTTTGTCAGCCATTGGATGACAACTTAATTATGAGTTGTTTGTTCTTTTCCCACAATAAAAGCAAAGTTCTTATAGCATTATGTTTGAGAGGCATCTAGCACTCAAGTGACTATATTTCCATGTTTCATAGTCTAAGGAATCGCACCATTATTGAAAACATTTTAGAGTTCTTTACATTATTGTCTTGGGATGCTCTATGCTAATCTAGATCATTTTATAGCTATAGCAACTAAAGAGCTATAAAGTGAGCAACCAAGAGAAGCTCATAATAAAATATTAAATTAAATACACCTGTAAAGTATAAGCTACATCTGAAAAGTGAGTTGGGTACTTTGTTAGATACATGCATTTTCAGAGCTCGCTGGGGTACCATTTAGCATTGGAGCAGTTCTTGCAAACTTCCCAAGAGGTCTGGAAAAGTGAGTGAGTTTCTCAAAGTGCCTGTCTTTTACTCTGGGGAACAATTGAAGTTAGAAGAATCTGGCTGAATAAATGGCTTCTCCCTCCCTGTGTATTAACAGAACGATTGGAGTCAATACAAAATTTTCCCATTTCACCAACTAGGGTGGGGAGAAGTAATCTAAAACTTGTTTCTAAGGCTTCCTTTGCCAAAACCTTCTTTAACTATAGTCAGTCATCTTGGGATAGCTGAAATTAAGTACTTTGGGAAGCAAAAGGTGAATTTGCTGGATGAAGTGTGGAGATTTTATCTAGAACTAAATATTTTTCACTAATATGAAAGAACCTTTCCTGATACCCTAAAATTGCATATAGTTTCTAGAGGATCAGAGTTTAGCGATGGATAGATTTAACCACTTTTCCAAACCAAACTAACATAGGATAACCTCAGGTTACTAAAAATAAGAATGGATATTTTGTTAGTTACTTTAAATAAAAAAATTCCAGTTACTAGATATATGTGAAGTTACATTTTAAAAGTCCATAAAGATTTTTACAGCTAATATTGAAATTTATTATTTTCTATAGTTAGGAAAGGTCCTAAGTATGTTTTTGCTACTATAAATAGTAATGATAATGATAAAAATATTAAATGTTACTTACCATTTTGTTAATTACCAATGTTAGAATGATAATATCATCTGATACATTAAAAATGTTAGAATCAACTGGGAACAGTAAGCTGTAATGGTTAAGTGTACAAATGCTGGAGTTGGTCTACCTGTGATGAAAATCTGGTTACTCCACTTACTATCTAGGTGAACTTGGACAATTGTTTAAGTTCTTTAAGTCTGTTTCTCTAAATGTGCATGATACAATAGTATTTCTAAAAGTTTTTTGGTCATTAAATTAAATGATGTAGCTAAAGTGTTTATCACAGTGTCTGGCACATAGCACTCATAAATGTGAATTAATGTTGTCATTACTACCTATATTTATTCTTGTTTCTTTTCCCCATAGATTTTCGGCACTGTTTTTATAAATTGTGCCATTGGCATTTGTGTTGGTTGAGTGCATTAAAAAGTAATTTTCTGTTTCTTAGCTAATGAATAGATGTTAAGCAATTCCTTTATATAAAGAATTACTTCATGAGATGTAATGTTTCTTCCTTAAAAAAATAACTTTGGCTAATGAGTAGTAAAATGTTGAAGGAAATCAGGCTACTTATCTCACAAAACAAGGACACATAGGATGTCAATGTGGATAATGGATGATGATTTAAGGAACGGTGGTGATTAGTGGCCAAGGGATCATGTTTGCCTATTAATTTTTTTTTGATTATGTAGATATGCCATTCTAACTTTGAAAAATTCAGTTTATTCTGAAAGAATGTGTTTCTTTAATGTTTAATTATGTATTTTGCTACTATTGCCTGGATTCAAATACCAGTTTCACCACATAGTAGCTGTGAGAACTTACATGACTTAATCACTGCAAGTTTCTGTTTTGTTTTTCTTATCTATAAAATGAAGAGAATAAGAATCTCGTATAGTTGTTAGAATGACTAAATGGTATATCACATGGATTGGCATGCAATATGAGTTCCATAAATGTTATTATTTCTATTTGTTTTTTAAATAGACATATAATAATTATACATGTTCATGGTGTACAAGTGATGGTTCCATTTATATAATGCATAGTGATCAGATCTGGGTAATTAGTATATCCATCATCTCAAAAATTTATCATTTCTTTATGTTGAGACCATTCAATATCTTCCTTCTAGCTATTTGGAAATATACAACATGCTATTGTTAACTATAGTCATCCTACAGTGGTAAAGAACACTAGAACTTACTCTTCCAATCTAGCTGTAATTTTGTATCATTTTAAAAAAATCTCTCCCTATTTCCTCCTTCCCCCTACCCTTCTCAGACTTTGTATCCTCTGTTCTACCTTTCACTTGTAGGAGGTCAACTCTATTTTTAGCTTCCACATATGAGTGAGAACATGCAGTGTTTAACTTTCTGTTCCTGGTTTATTTCAGCTAACATAATGAATGTCTTCTGGTTGCATCCATGTTAGTGGAAATAATATTTCATTATTTTTATGATTGAACAGTATTTCATTATATATTCTTTCTTTATCCATTCATTTTTTATTGGATACCCAGGTTGATTCCTTATCTTGGCTATTGTGAATAGTGCTGCAATAAATGCTGAGGTACTAATGTCTTTTCAATATACTGATCTCCTTTTCTTTGGATAATTGCCCAGTAGTGAGATTGCTGGATATATAGTTGTTTTATTTGTAGTTTTCTGAGGAAACTTCATACCGTTCTGCATAGTGGCTGTACTAGTTTACATTCCCACCAACAGTGTATAATAAGGATTCCCTTTTCTTTGTATCCTCACCAGTAATTGTTATTTTTTGTCTTTTTGGTAATAGGCATCCCAACTGGGGTGGGATGATACTTAATTGTGGTTTTGGTTTTCATTTCTGTTGTGATTAGTGATAATGAATATTTTTCCTATATTTATTGGCCATTTGTATGCCTTCTTTTTAGAAATGTCTGTTCAGATCATTTGCTCATCTTTTAATTGGATTATATCTTTGCTGTTGAGATGTTCGAGTTCATTGTATGTTCTAGATATCAACCCCCATTGGATGAATAGTTTACAAATATTTTCTCCCACTCCGTAGGTTGCCTTTTCTCTTTGTTCATTGTTTCCTTTGCTGTGCAGAAACTTTTTAGTTTGATATAATCCAATATATTTATTTTTGCTTTGTTGTCTGTGCTTTTGAGATCTTATTCATAAAATCATTTCCCAGATCAATGTCCTGAAGTATTTCCCCTATGTTTCTTTCTTGTATTTGTATAGTTTCAGGTTTTACATTTAGGTTTTTGATTCATTTTAATTTGATTTTTGTATAGGATGAGAAGTCTAGTTGAATTCTTCTGCATATTAATATCCAGGTTTTCCAGCACCATTTATTGAAGGGACTGCTGTTTCCCCAGTGAGAGTTCTTGGTGCATTTACCAAAAATCAGTTGACTGTAGGTACACGGAGTAATTTCTGGGTACCCTATTCTGTTGGTCTATGTGTCTGTTTTTTGTCAGTAGTATGGTATGTCATTTTGGTTACTATGGCTTTGTGGTATATTTTGAAGTTTGATAATGTGATGCCCTCAACTTTGTTCTTTTTGCAGGATTGTTTTGGCTATTTGGGGTCTTTTGTAGTTCTACACACATGTTAAGGTTTTTTTCTATTTCTGTGAAGAATGTCATTAGTATTTTGATAGAGATTACATTGAATCTGTTGATTGCTTTGAGTAGTACGGTCATTTTATATTTCTGTTTCTACTACTATTATAATTATTGTTATTTAATTTTTTATTAGAGTATTATTGTTGACATATCAGAGACAATACATTCCTCTTAAACTATCACTGGTATTTCTAAAAAGTAGCATATTTTATTTATCAGCCATATATTTCTCCCATATAAATTATTTATAAAATAAGTTTATTCATTTTCCAAAATGAAACATTTTGGGGAGATCTGTTTGAATATAAAATAAAATATAAAGGCAAAATATTACTAACTAAAATACCAGAAAATATCCTTTGGTTAGGTAAACAAACATTTCATTTTCTTGTTTTCCTTTTAAACAAACACATTAAGTCAGTTGAACCTGTTGTTTACTCCTGTAAACTATTTGTAATCATATAATTGTTATTAAAAATAAAATAAATTTTACTCTTTAATTGTATGATTTAAGGTTGCTCTCCCATGGACTGAAACTCCATGAAATTAGAATATGTTCTGTTTTAGTTTCCATTGCATCTCCTAATATGGATGCCAGCACATAGTGGAGAGCAAGCAATTTAAACAGATAGATAAGATGAATTTGACCTTATGATATAACAGAGATAGTATTATAAATCTCCAGATCATAAGACTAGTATATAAATTATAATATGTAAAAATGTGAGAGAGAAAGAATAATTGGAAAGCACAAGGCATAATCATTAATATTATTTATTCTGCTTTTGAAATTAAAAATATTTACAGCTGAGAAATAGGAAACAGATATCTTAATTTAGTATTTCTAAAGGTATGGCCCAAGGACCACTCGAAGTATAAATTCTCAGCATTCTTATTTAAAATATAGATTTTTTTCTTAGACCTCTTAAATCTGATCATATATACATATTAATAGGATCTTTTTTGAGTAAGCTTAACAGATGATTCTTATGTTCATTGCAGTTTGAGATTAGGCACATTTTCCTCAACTTTTGCCCATGAGTTTTCTGGTGATACCCATTTTTAAAGAAATCTAAATATATATGGCCTATAACTTAATTTTCAGGAAAACTCTAGTTCTATAGTAAGTAGTAAAATTAGATTCTAAAATAAGTAAGAAAATTGTCACAGATTTTAGAACAAAAACTCGATATGGTATTTTAACTATTTTGGGAGCACAAAAAAGTACTTATTTTATTACTTTTACAATAGAAATATATGTGCATTTTAGGAAATTTTTAATTTACAGAAAAGTAGACAAAAAAGGTAAAGATTGTTCTATTTCCATCTTCTTGTGTCATTCTCTGTTTCTTAGTGTCCTTTGCTAATCCGTCCCCATCATCTAGACCTCTGAGTGTTGGAGTGTGCAGGGCTCAGTCCTGGCACTTCTCTTCCCTGTCTACATTATTTTTCTACATAATTTCATTGTGTTTAAGGCTTTCAAGAATATATACATCCTGGAAACTCTCAAGTATACATCTTCAGTCCTCAATACTTAAAAAAATTCTAGATTCTTATGTCTACCTGCATATTAACATATGTGCTTAGGCTTTACACTTCAAACCGAACATGTCCATAATCAAATGTCTAATCCTTCTGTAGTTTCCCTTATCGTCTGCCATCCAGATACTGAAATAAAATAAATAAATAAAAAAACTGGGATTATCCCTGAATTCTCTGACATTGCCATCACACGGCTAATCCATCTGCAAATCTTGTTAGTTCTGCCTTTAAAATGTGCCCAGAGTCATACGGTAGTACTATAGTGTGTTCTCAATACTGTCAGAGTGAATCTATTAAAACTCAAGTCTCGTCATGTTACTCCTCTTAACAGAACATTTTGTGGCTTTTCATTTCATTCAAATATAATTCAAAATCCTTAGCCATCCTGAAAAAATATTCCCTGACTTTCTATTATTACTGTCCCTGCTTACTTAAGTCCAGATGTGCTGATCTCCTTGCTGTTCATCTAAAATGGAAGCATATTTCTAAATGCTTACATTTAGGACACAAGCACTGCTGTTTTCTCTGTCTGAAAATTTTTGTTTCTACAAATAGCAAGATGAATAGCCTATTCATTTATTTCAGTCTCTGTTCCAGTATCATGTCATCTGTAAGGTCTTCCAGGTTATCATAACCCCCTTCCCATCCTCTATACTAGCTTAACTTCCTCTCCCTCAGTCTGTCTATCTGTCTGTCTTTCTCTCTTACCTACACATAGAGGCACAGAAGTGGACACATACCTGTGTTTCCTTTATTTCTTCCTTCCTTCCTCCCTTGCTCGCTTTTACCCTCTATGTCTCCTTTCCTTTATTCTCTTTCTCCCTGCCCTCCTCTTATTTAATTTTTCTACTCTTATCCAATGGAATTGAAAGCTTCATTAAAGCTAGGACTGTTTGACAATTTTTGTTGACTGGCGTATCCAGTAACTAGAACATATGAGATGCTTGGCGCATGTTTCACATTGTGCAAGTTTCACTTCTTCCAGAACCAGGAATAGAGTGAAAGTAGTCTATTTGGAAAGGGAAGTAGAAATGTGATACAGAGAAGGAAGATTTCTTTTCCAGACTGGTAACTGAAACTTGATCTATCTGGGAAATATTACAAAGTATATACCTCAGAATTATCTACTGAGGAGCAGGGAAAGGCTAGTATATTTACCCACCAATTTCTGAGAGTATTGGTTGAGGGCTGCTCCTCAGGAGCTGTTAATTATCCTCTATTTTTAACCTGCCTCTGTGCCTTAGCCTTTCTAGGTTCCTACAAAGAAGCCTCAGGCGCACAGATGCAGATAACCTGGAAATGAGCAAGGGGAACACGCTGAAAGGTCTGAGAAATAGACGTGGGTGCACTGCCAACGTCTGCTACATATATTAAGATCATCTTATATCATACATCTATTTGCCATATTATTAGAGGGCTTTAATTATTTAGGCCTATATTTTGGAAAATAAAATATATAACTGAGTGTGATTATTCCAAAAAGAAAATTCCCACAGTTTAAAAGTTTACATCTGGGTGTACTGAGTAAAGTACAGTGATTCAACAAAAGGCTTCAATATTTTAAATAGGACTTATAAAATTCCTCATGTATGACATGACCTGTGAAGAAGTGTTCAGCATTAACCTACAGTACCCAGTTTTCAGCACCATTGTATTACTATTTCACAGAGAGAATACTGCTGAGGCTGCTGTTCTTAAAGCATTAAGGGGCCTTGGAGAGCGTCTATTCTACAGTCTCAGTTGAGACTGAGAGGTGAATCAGTATACAGGAGCATATGTGTAGGTTATATGCAAATACTGTGCTATTTTATATAAAGGACTTATGCATTTGATATCCACAGGGATTTTAGAACTAATCTCTTATGGATGTCAGGAATGACGCTATGTTTTCTATCAATCTATATAGTTTCTGTAGTTTTCTCATAGGTTTTTTTTGTGTCTGTGTGTGTGTCTGTGTGTGTGTGTGTGTTTAAGCAAGTATTCTGCAATGGATAACATATGAAAGGTAAGCCTGGTTTATTTCTAAATTTTTATAACTAAACTTTATAACATATGTACTCTAAGAAACTCTCTTGAGCAAATTATTTTTGCTGTATTCACATACAGTGATCTGACTCCTGAAATCTTGTGTAAACAATGTATTTTATATTGGCAATAAAATTGGGTACTCTGTATTTCATATTCACCAGGATGATGACTATGTGATATATACAAACATGTGTGTATTTTTGTATGAATAAGCTAACACAGCTTATCGCAGGTCTATGAGTAAGATGATACTAGTATTTACACTTATTATTTGGCAGGTACTTTCTAAATACAAAAGATATATTAACTCATGTAATGTTTATAATAGTCCTACAAAGAATGTACTATAATTAATCTCATTTTTTAAATGAAGAAAGTGAATTACATAAAGGTTAATTAACTTATCCAAGTAGACACAGGTAATACATGAAGCTGTGATTTGAATACAAGGGAACCACGCTGTTTTACTTTCTACATGCATAGTATGTGGGTGCACGTTTATGTATAAGTGTGAATGTTTACTGTGCATCTAATAGTAAGATGAAAGAGTAGAAATAGCCTTGACTTGCTGTTATATAGATTTGAATTTATGTTTCTATTTTTCCCCCTGCTAGTTTTATAGTTCGGGAAAGTATTTGCATTCTATGTCTCAGTATATACAGTTATGCCTATCTCAAAAAGTAAATAGAATTACATAATATACGTGTATGGGTGAATATTCACAACCTGGTGTTGTGCCACATGATAGTCAATAAATGTGCATCTTTTTCATTTGTGGTATTTCTCAATATACTAAACATTGATTTACCAAATATTTCATGATAATGGTGTTCATGGCAAAATTAGTGAAGTTTTTAATTCTGCATTGGTAATTGAGTCCCCATTTTAATACTATATATATATATATATATATATATATACACACACAAATAAAATACCATCAAAATATTATGGCATTGTATTTAATTTTTCTTTAGCTAAAATTATTTCCATTAAAAATCAAAGACAAAGAATGAGGAGAGAGAAAGATCACAAAAAAAAAATAGTAAAATGAGCTTATATTTACATGAGCTAAAATTTAAAATAAAAGAAAATAGACCTAAACTATATTCATGGAATAATGTATTTATTTTGTGTATCTTATTTAATTAAATATTTATGGGAATTCTGTGTTTTAGTAAGTTGGAGACAGTAAGTCAAGTGGGCTTTTCTTAGCTTATCAAATGAGTTATATGGTATTTATCATGGATAAGGAAGGGGAGAAAGTGTCAGTTTAGATTCAAATGGAGCCAATTAAGATTTTACAGATCCTGAAATAAATACTTGAATCTGTCAGGGAGATTGTTCCAAGGGGAAGTCTTCTAGGCAAATAATAAAGAATACTATAAAAGAAAACCTAGTGATACTGATTCTCTGCCTCAGATAAGTTGTCTTTCTTTTCCATATGCACTGACATTGACCACCCAGGTGTCTTCAAACTACGGCCCATGGGCTACATGTGGGTGTTTTTGCCCGTTTGTTTTTACTTCAAAATAAGATATGTGCAGTGTGCATAGGAATTTGTTCATAGTCCAGCCCTCCAACGATCTGAGGGACAGTGAACTGGGCCCCTATTTAAAAAGTTTGAGGACCCCTGATACATAGTGCATAACCACAGCTGACTTTGGGACTAGAAAAGAGATGAAGACAAAGCCTTAAAGATTTTATGGAAATTATGTTGCCCATAATCCCTTCTTCCTGACCATGGAGTAGGTTCTGATTAAGACCATAAAGTGTCCCATATATAAGCTATACATTACTTAAGTTTCTAAGTCTCAGAAAAAGCAGAGTATGGTCACTTTCCCAATTGTCACCTCCGGAAGGGAGGAAACCTATGTTCTTTGTTCACAGTTATCACCATATTTCTCTTTTTTTATTGTGTGTGTGTGTGTGTGTGTGGGTGTCTATGTGTGTCTTACTATTCCACATTCAGTCCTCCAGTGGCATTTGTAGTTCATTGTCTCTTTTCTTGTCTACACGATTATAAATGTGGCAAAAATTCTAGGTTCCTGTGGAATAATGGTGGTTACTTAACCCTAACTTTCTCTCATATGCTGCAAAACCATATGGATCAATGAGAGAGCATATAAAGCTCTATATTAAACTCTTATATTGTGTAAATCCACAACCACATGAGTTTCTTAGGGCCAATGTAACAAAATGCCACCAATTAAGTGACTTAAAAACAACAGAAGTTTATTCTCTCACATTTCTGGAGCTAGATGGCTGACATTAAGGTGTCAGTAGGCCTATGCTCTCTCTGAAGGCTCTACGGGAGAATCTGTTCTATTCCTTTCTCTTAGCTTCTGGTGTCAGTGTTCTTGTCATGGAGACACATCACTCCAGTCTTTGCCTCCAGTGTCAGATAGTGTTCTTCCTGTGTGTCTATGACTCTTCTCTTCTTCTTATGAGGACACCAATCATATTGGAGTAGGGCCCACCCTACTCCAATATGACCTTGCTTGATTGCATCTACTAAGATCTTATTTCCAAATAACGTTACATTTAAAGGTAACCGGGATTTGGACTTGAACATATCATCTGGGATATTATAACTAAACCCATAATGACATTTGTGGAAAATTAAGGGGTATAGAATACTACACATTAGTTATAAGTAGGTGGGGAGATAAAAATCTGAAGCCAGAAGACCCAGCTTCAGAGCATCCACCTGAGCAGAGTCAGGCCAACTGCACAGAAAACAAGAGAGTGTCACAATGGTACTTATAGTGGCAGAGCATAGGTAAAGTTATTTCTAGAAGATAGGCTCCTACCATGGCTGGAAAATTACTGACATAGGAAATGATAGCAGGTTGTTCACTAAATATTAAATTCCAACAAAGTGCTGTTGGCTGTGTCTTTAAAGCTTTGGCTACTTTGTGTAGTGGTACAGATGCTCTCCTCAGTATACCTTCACAGTGTCAAAGCAGCCACATCTAATATGTTATCAACAGGACAGAGTATTCTATGATAATCATGTTTATCCAGAGTAAGTTCATGTTATTTACTCAGATATGTGTGTATGCTATTCATATGCCAAATTAACTCTACCCCACTGAGACATTTGTTCTACTTCTTGCCTATATAAAGTATTGCTGTTTAAGATATGTTTAAATAATTATTACTGTCATCTCTCAGGAGCCATACTGAAAAAAATCTGTATTTATTGTGATATTTGAAGACGAAGTGCATTGTATTGCTGGATATTTGTAGCCATTATTTAAGAAATAATTTATGATAATAAATTTTTTAAATCACATGAAAATCAACAGAACAGTATATTCTTTCCACAAACATAGCCCAGATTCAATACCAATGATAATCAGAAATATACATTATAAATGTATTATTTTACTTTAAAAATCAATTATGTTTGGTATGTTCACACACACATGTGTACACAAGATATGTTCAAGTCTAAATCCATCCTACCTTTGAATCTGACCTTATTTGAACATGGGGTCTTTCCAGATGTAATCAAGTAAGGGCTATAATAGAAGAAATTAAAATAAGGCAAGAATTTAAGGATGGTCAGGTAATGAAGATATCAGAGGATTCTATGGCATAGGAATATCTCTCTTTGAGGCAGAAAAAAAGCAATAGAGACTTTAATGATGCTGACTCAGATCTCTCAGAAAGGAGAAAGAGAAGAGAACAAAATTCAAGTGACATAAAATACAAGTACCAAAAAAGACAAAAAAAAAAAAAAAAAAAGCTATACCAACGCACACATTAGAAGAAATTTCAGGCCAATTCCCATATTTAATAGCTGCTTGGAAAAACCAGGAAACCCTAGAAACTCAAAGATGAATAGAGAAGCAGGTGAGTGTTCATTCTCATAGCCTACATAGAAAATAAACAAAATTCCACTAGTAAGTGGTAGGGGAAATGGATTTGCTTTTTGGAGCAAAAATCTGTTTTCTGCAGTTGATTTGCACTTAGTGCTTGATATAGATGCAATATGCCATTTTAGTAATTATTAAATAATTATAATAATATATGATTATAAAATAATACATAATTTTAAATGTTATTTAATTAAATATCTTCAGACAGAATTTATGGTAAGGATCCTTATCATTAGGTCAGATTCATAAATGATGTAGATTGAGATAATACAGTTATATTATTAAATCCATTTCAGTTGAAAATTTTATTTGGCTATCTTTGCTATTATTTGGCCAAATAGTCCAAATAGCAAGGAAGTGAAGTTGTTGATATTGTGAGATATTAAATCTCATATTGAGGTTCTCTTCTACTATAAAAGAATTTCATTTTTATGATCTGCTCATAAATGCAATGAACAGTGCAGTATACTTTTTGTAAACTTTTAAAAGAGTCCACGTGGTTAAAAATCCATATAAAAATAGCTGAATAAACAAATTGGTCACATAAACTACTAAAAACTTATATTATGGTATACTTATCCATAGGAGGGGAAAGCTATTTGTCACTATATTGGATTATAAAAAAGGAAGTACTATTTTGCATTGTGATGATAGAGTAGATTTCTCCATTATGAAGACTGTGACTGGATCTCATTTCCTATATTAAAAGTGGCTTTTAAAACTTTGTGAATATGATCCAGAGGAAGTAATATATTTCACATTGCAACCTACCGCACAAACATACACACACGTTCCCACATACACACATCGAATCACTGAACAATAATTACCCTTTATCCTTGTGCATGAAATTTTATTTCTTTGTGCGTGTGATCTGTCCTATTAATTTCTCATACATTCCATGACTTAAAACTCTGATACTCACTCTTTAATTTGATTTCATAACCTATGAATGGTTCAAAGTATAACTTACAGTTTGAAATAAACTGCTCCACACATGGCCAAGAGGCATGGAACTTGACATCTGCCCTCCTGTGAATATTCCTCAAGCTTAATACAGGGTCTTTGTACAGCAGGCACATAGTGGACAATTATACATTTGAAAAGGTTGAAGCAAAACATAACTAAGGGAAGAAGAGAAAAAAGCAAAGTATAGGTGGAGATTAATTTCTTAAAATGGTGAGAAACAAAGGTGTCATATATACTTGAGAGGAATAAATGCTCTATGTTTGTACTCTTTCATATTGCTGATGAAGTAGTTCTTTCATTACGAGTCAGCACAGAGGTATTTTCAGAATGTAAGCATACACACTAACTTCATGACTAGAGTTCTAAACCTCTAATCTTTTCTGATTTCTGAGTAATTTTGTTTTTAGTAGGGATAAACTGTAAACTAAATTCATTTGCTGAGGATAATTGGTATGCTCATATTTCTAAAAGGTATTTTAAAAATACATAGTGCACATTGAGTATGTTTTCCAGAAAATTCATTCTTAAAAGATTTTAAATTGAAACTATATATGTAGACACTAGGGATGACTAAATATTTATTTTTAATTCAGTGCATAGTGAATTTATAATTAATATTAATCCAGTCTTTTTTTGATATTCTCACAAAATTAATAGAGAATATAAGCACATAATAAGAAGTTTCTTGAGAACTAAGACAAGATTAACTCACAGGAAGAGGAGATATATCATATTCATAGGACTGTGCCCAAGATTACTTATCATAATACCTAAATCTTTGCAATTTAGACATATAATACATGGTTGAATAGGCAACCATCTTGAAAAAGAACAAGTACTACTTGGAAAATTACCTTATTATCATGCTTACATTCATGGATATTAACAAAATCATTGTTTTCTTTCTAACATCTAAATGAAATAACTATCACATAAGAACGAGGAAGTTGTGGAAGAATTTTGAGAAAGGGGTGAAATACATTTAATATATGATAGCAAATATATTTAATATTTGATAGCTGAATGGAAAAAACAGACAGAAATATGCATATACTTATTTAGGAATGTATCAGAAAATTAGAATGTATCACAGCAGTAAGAGTAAAGCTTCAAATTCTCATACTTTGGTAAACATTTTCTATTGAGAACTCCTCTTTTTGTGAATTTTTCTTTCTTTTTAAGATTGCGTGAAGTTGTTTATTATGCTGAAGATGCATTTAACAAAAAAAAATACCTCCAATTTTTTTCTTATCATCACTCTAACTTAATCATCTAATCATTCTAACTTATTTCACTTATAATTTATTGTATCAAATATTTAGAAATAGAGTTTGGAGGATTTAACAGGAATATTTGCTCCTTTACCAGATTAGCAATTACAGAAATGATAAAGGTTGAAAGAAGTAGGGGAGAAACTCCTTTCATATACTATGAAGTTATTACAATAATTCTTAAGTAGTTATGGAATTAATAGCTTATTACCCAAGAATATTTATTGAACTCCTTCTGCATCTCAGCCCTGCACTGCATAAACAGATATATAGAAATAAATCATACATTAGTCTGTTCCCCTCAAAAAATCACAGACGGATGAGAATTTTCATGTAACACTACAGTGTTTCTCTATTGGCTCTCTTGACAGTTTGCAAGCAACCATATCACCCCAGGAGAAGTGAAGCTTACAAGTCTGACAGAGCTAGACAAATAGAATCAGTCATATGTTTGGCTCTGATTAGATAGAGTTATCTTTATGCTAACAGCAAACCCCCAACTTTGTTTTTATTTCCTGTGTAATGTGATTAAAACCTTATGTACACTGACAACACAGTATATCATAATTAAGAATCTTGTTCAAATGTATAATCCCATCTATGGTACCCTCAGGAATAAATGATCACTAAACTTTATTTACACTGGAAATAAAATTCTGTTGAGTCTATGTCATAATAACTAGCTCTGTGCCTGACTAATGGTAGGATTGACTAGTATTTGTTTTATTTTATTTAAAACTAGTTTATAATAAAATTAAAATATTTCTAAGATATCCTAAAATTATACAATTTGGGCCCAGTGTGTTGGCTCATGGCTGGAATCCTAGCACTTTGGGAAGCCCAAGCTGGAAGATCTTGTAAAGCCAGGAGTTTGAGACCAGCCTGAGCAATATAGTGGGACCCTGACTCTATAAAAAAATAGAAAATTAGCCTGTAGTCCCAGCTACTCTAGAGGTTGAGGCAGGAGGATCTCTTGGGCCCAGGAATTTGAGGTTGCATTGAGCTAGGCTGACTCTACTATAGGTGACTGAGCAAGACCTGTCTGGAAAAAAAAAAATCAAAAAACAAAACAAAACAAACAAACTATATATATATATATATATATATATATATATAGAGAGAGAGAGAGAGAGAGAGAGAGAGAAGTGGGAAAAAATGTCATCTTCATTGAGTTTAGAGATTCTCATATACTGCCCGTAGACCTGTGGTATATAAAAATAAAACAATAACCTAAATGTGAACATGATCTAAGTAAGGTGTAAGAATTCCTATTTTTTAAAAGAAGGTGATTATGATGTTTCTATTTATGCCTGGGAGGTCTTTAACTGCAATGAACAGTTAGCTAGGCTCACGTTGCAGAGGCATGATGAGTACTCTCTCCATCACATGTTTTTTCTGCCTGCAATCCTTAACCTTAGCTAGGAAAATATACATTCCTATCTAGGAAGTACTGATTCTATTTACAGTGAGCTAGGAAACTAATAGCTCAAACTAAATTGTAAATTAAGAAAAAAAAATCTGCAAAATGTTTCTTATCCTTTTCTTTTAAATAGGATATTTTTATTTCCCCCTTTCATTTTCTGTGAGGAAAAAAAAGCTTGCACTCAGATGATATCAACAGATTAGATTTTTATTTTGGTGGTAGGGTAGTCTGGCTGTGATATTTTCTTCTCAGTGAAGTTTGTTGTTAGCCCTATAACTAACAAACTAAACTCTTTGTGTTAAAAAAAGGAAAAAAAAATTAAAGCAAGCATGGCATTCAATCAGACTTCAGCTTCACTCTCCTATTGCCACACATTTTAGGCATAGCACATATTCTACCTCTCACCCTTTTCATTCTCACATGTTGTTAGTGTGGTGTGAGCATGAGGGGTAGCATGAGTCAAATATTATAATGGTAGTTATGGTATTTTTGCTGTTACTCCCCTATTCCATATCCATAACAGACATTAGTAATCAATCATGGCACTCTTCCCTACTGAACCTTCCAACATCCCCAAAATAGTGTCTGAGGCTGCCTCTACTAGTTTGTCATCCCTGACTCTTTAGATTTGGCTTTGGATTTAAGAGGCCTGGGTTTGAATCTCAGCTCTGCTACTCACTAGCTTCATGGTCCTCAGAAAGCCATGTAGCTTATTTGATCTTTATTTTACTTTCCTATAAAGTATGGTAATAATAGTTACTTTGTAGGGCTGTTGGGAAAGACTAAATAAGTTACCATTTGTTAAGCATACAATTTACGCATACATAGCGTTCATGATAATTTACAAATAAAAGTACATGATGATTGACAAATAAATTATAACATTTGTTTGTTATTTAAGAGATGCTCTTATTTATTAATATTTCTAGGGTATCCAGAATATATCACATCATAGTATTTAACAAATTTTATTTGCCATTGTCAACATTTTGGTGGCACATAATATCCATGAGAGTAGAGAACATAATAATCCCATCCTAGCCTTAAAATGCTTGGCCAATGGCTAATGCAAAGTAATATTTTTGAACAACTGTCATGAGCGTACTCCTTACCCTTCTTTCCCCATTCTGATTCTTAGTTAACTCTTTACTTACAAACAAAAATAGCAAGGCATTTCAATGCATTGTTTGCAACAGTAATCTAAAGTACTTTCAGATGGTATATTAGGCGTATTTATCCCACTATTATCTTTTTAGTCCTTGCCTGACTAAAGAAAGGGAACACATGTTAGCAGAGTAAGCTTTGAAAAGAGGACATATACAATGTCCCTAACTTTTGGTGACTCAGTAAATCTAGGTTTTTAAGTTCCTCCACTGTCTATTCATAAAATACTTCATTTTGACCAACTTTTTTGCTTTGTTGTTCTATTAAGTTTTCTTCCATGCCTAGAAATCTACATTTCATTCTAAGATACAAATATGAGGTATCATTGAATTACAGGAAATGTATGAAAATGTATTTGTGGAAACAAATCCCTTCCTTGACATATCTCAGAATACCTAAATCAAGTTGGAATTCAGAATGAATACATTAATAAATATCAAGAGACAACAAAAAAGGAAATGAATACAAGAAGTATTGTATATAGCTTACCTTGAAAAGTGTAGGTGTTATACCTCTACCATGATTGTCTTACTCTGACCCTGCCCCAGAATCTATACTACCTAAGCTCTCACCTAAGAAAGGGATTGGAATGTCATAGGTGATTTATCTAGCTCCTGGCTTATTTCCCTAGGAGAGTGCTATCTTACTACCCAGAAGAGTGTATGATTCCTGATCAATAGTGTACCTGGAGTTCTTTCTCACATTTTTGATACCCGGTTACATAGCTCAACATTCTCCACATTTGACACAGTGAATTGTATCCTGAGCCCTCAGTGACACAATATGCTGTGCATTAATTATAATTTTACTGGTTAAGGTAGTGCTTTTTATTATAATAAAAATACTGAAAATTTCAGTGACTTAATATAAATTATTTCTCGTTTAGGTCATAAACTTAGGACACTGTTTGGTAAAGAGAACGTCCTTCACACAGTCCTTAACATGTAGATTTTAAGGCCATCATGGTCATCTCCATGCCAACCAGCCAGAAAGTGGACAATTTTATGAGCACACAGCATAGCTGGTCATATTTCATTGTCTAAATCTCAGCCTCATGGTGTCACCCAACTTCTAAGGAAGCAAGAAATATAGTTTACTGTGTCGTTAGGAAGAAGAAGCAGTGCATTTTCATAAACATTTGTAGTCTTCTTAATAGCAACTATATCTTAATACAAAGGGATAGAATATAAATGTATAATCTCTATATTAAAAATATTAGATACATGCAAACAATAGGTGAGTCCATAATACAGGCTCCTAAAGGCTGAGTTCCTAAAATCACATAGCTTATTAATGGAAGATCCCGGACCCATGATTTCTACAAGAGGAAAAGAGATCCAGAGGTAGCCTTGTTCCCACTCTAGCATTTTTTTCTAATATGTTATCTGGTAATAGAGTTATAATTTATCACATTCAGTCACTCCCAGAAGCAGTTCTGCAGTTAATGCAAATAATAAATAGAATTTACATTCTGCAGTTAATATAGTTAATATGAATGGAAACCTTTTATGTTCACAAAGTTTTATTAAGAATATTTTACATACATTGTTTTCTCTTGACTCAATGCTAATATGGACACAGCTGAAACCTATTAGTTTAATTAGAAGTCATTTAAACACCATTTATTTCATTTTTCTTTGTTTGGTGCTAGTAATTTAGATTGTGAGCCCACAGGACAGAAATTGAAGTTAATTTAACATGTTTTCAAGCATCCTCTGAAGGTACTGGGGGTAAATAAAGATAATCTAGGTATAATATCCATTGTAGTATTATTAAAGTGCCATTTGTGTTTCACTAGACTGCCTAAGTATAGTGATTAGGGGAATGACATCAGCAAGATAGTGGAATAGAAAGTCTCAGGCTCCACTTTGCCCCACAGAAAGTTAAACTATGAACTATTCACAGACCAGAACATCTTTTTTTAAAATCCCAATACTTGGAAAAAGTCTGAGGCACCCATGTGATTCACAGAACTAAATGAAAACTGAAATAGAACACTAAGAATAATGGTCTAACTTCAACTGCCTTCAACTGCTCCACCTCTCCTAAGTAGGCACAATGCCGAATGAAAAGGATTTCCCTGGGCCCATGTTTCTGTAGAAGGAAGAGAGAACCAGAGGCAGTGATCAAGTTTCTTTAGCATTTTGAGACACTTACCAGGAAGATCATTCTGGTTTCAGCCCGTGGGGAACACTAGCGTTAACAGTATGGCTATAACACCAGGAGTCAGAGAGGAAGAAAGAAACAAAATATCAACAAAACAACCAGAAAACGATGAGATTGACAGTAGTATGTCCTTACCTGTCAGTAATTACATTGCATGTAAATGTGTTAAATTCTTCAATAAAAAGACACGGAGTGATTGAATAGATTAACACATTTGTCTTAGTGGTCCCCAACCATTTTGGCACCAGGGACCACTTTCATGGAAGACAATTTTTCTGTGGACAGGGGTTGGGAGGGGAGCTCAAGCAGAGATGGAGCGATGGGGAGCCGTTGCAAATACAGGTGAAACTTTGCTTGCTCGCCTGCCGTTCCTCACCCCTCCTCTGCCACCCCATTTCCTAAGTTTCATGGAAGACAGTTTTTTCACAGGCAAAAGGGAGACATCTGAGGCCTAGTCTCTAACAGACTGTGGTCTAACTGTGGTTAGACTAGTCTATAACAAGCCTAGTTCTAACAGGTGGGGTTGGACCACAATGTTAATGCACAAATCCAAAATGTGGCCCAAATTATCATGCACATTGTTGTAATTGATAGATTTGCAATTTTTTTTTTTACTTTGTAGAATGTATGTATAGATTTTTCCTATTAGTAGAGCATAGTCCCATGTGTGTGCTAGAATCAATGTATAGTGCTCAACCAAATTTGATAGATATTAGAATACAAATCTATTGAAATATCAAAAGGCCCCATTTGTATTACATATATATTGCAGATCATGATATAATAAAGGTATATATTAATGCAAATGTCTACATATATCCCTGTATATATTTTTCGATATGGATCTATATTGAAGTGGATGCTTTCATTTTGCTAACCCAGTATCAGCTTTCTTTTCACAAATATCCTGTCTTTTCTACCATTTATGTTGTTACTTTGAAAGCCACCTTATCCAGAGATCCAGGGGTGTGCCTCATCCTTTCACTATCTAGTCATAGACCTTACCTGACAGTTTCAGTACTAAAATTAAGAAATAGAAGATAGTGTTTTCTTGGGAATGTTGCTCATAAGTTAAAAACTAGGGAGCTAAAGCATTTTAACTTGTGGGCAATAGGCCCACAAAATTGAGCCTTATACATAAACATTATTTTCACAATATGACTCAAAGAAGCAAAGAGAAACAGAGAAGCAGGCACTAAGACAACCAGTAACAGAAGAGAGAAAAAAAGATTAAGAACAAAGAAGCAAACAGGCAGAGTAGAAGAGAAAAATAATGGAGAGTACTGATACTATTGGTGTTTCTGGTTTTTAGTGCCCAGCCTCATGTCTGTATCAGGATTCTAGACAATCTCATATGCTTACTGTGAATAAGTCAATTTGATAAAGCCAGTTTGTATGATATTCGGTATCAAAAAAAACTTTACTCAGTGTACCACTACATACTAGTACAGACTAAGATGAGAATATTTTTTTTCTTTCTTTTTCTTTTTTTTCTTCCTGAAATGAAATAGTTTTCTCTTGATAATTTCTATGTTGGAAAGAATTTTTTCCTAAGGTAAAATGAAAGAATAATTTTGTTTCATTTGTTATTTTTTGTGTGTGTTCGTGTTCCAAGAATTGGTTAAAATCCTTGGTATTGATTAAAGAAGAAAAGCCATGGGGAAAGAAAAATTGGTGGTAATAAATTCTACTGTTGCACCCAATATCACCATTATTATTTCTTTCAAGTTTAAAAGGAAAAAAAATACTCTGGGGTATTATTTGTATTTTATAAAAAGAGGAAACTGGAACTTAATTAGGTTTCTTCCCCAAGGTCTCACAACTGTTGACTGGGAAGAAGATACAGGACTCCAGTAACCACTACAGTATATCTTGTCATGGGCACAGAAATATCCAGGAAATTTTCCATACTCCTGGTTGACTGTTAATCTAGCCCCAAAGCACTATTTTTAGTTATGATTATTCCCATTCCATGCTAGGAAGATGAATATTAATGTAAGCTGCCAAAACATAAGATTTCACATTCATCTTAATAATTCATTCCAATATTTGACAATCCAATAATCTAACTTTTAATGACTTTGAGTATCAGGGAGTTTTGATATGCTCTTAATTCTCAAAAGAGTACGTTTTTACTGTTCACGTATATAGTGGAAATGGAAAAGATCTGGTTGCCATAATCTAAGTAATATTTTTTTCATCAATAGGAAATAAAAGAAAATTATGCCATCTGCCATCCCTACCTGAATAAAATAAGTTTCTTCATTCTTCCAGAGGTTCTGGTTTCACAGTCTTGTGATTATGGAATGACTGTCCCTGAATTCTCTCCAGGTCTTTATATAATAGATCCTGTCAGTTTTGGAATCCAGAAGCCTTCAGTTTCAAAACAGCAACACCATTTATACTACTCAGCCAGAAATTCAGCTCAGCTCCCAAAGAACACAGTGTCAAGTTCAGTTCATCTCAGTATGTCACAAGTGGTTATTTGACACTAGACTGTGTTCGGTTATTAAATATAAAATGTACAATTTCAAATCAAAAGTTTAGTTTATTATATCTTAAACAAGAAGCAGTACAATTAATCAAAGTAAGTGGCTAAACTATTGATACAGTTTTGCTTTCTTAACAGTAGCTTGTTTATGGCTGTGGCAAAGAAGCCTGGAGAGTGAGTGGTGATAAAATTGCAAAAGGTGTTTTTCCACAGCTTGTTGAGAACTGAATATTTTTCTGCAAGAAGTGGTCCAAAGCCTGGAAGAAGTGGTAGTCAGCTGGTGCAAGGTCTGATGAATATGGTAGATGACAGAGAGTTTCCAAGTCTATCCTGTGTAGTTTGAACAGCATTCTTTGTGCGACATGTTGTTGAGCATTGTCTTGCAAGAGGATTGCCCTGTCTCTGTTGACCAATCTCAGCTGCTTCATCACAAGCATCTTCATCATTTTTTTCAACTGTTTGCAGAAGACATCAGCCTTAATCTATTGACCAGGTTTCATGCAGCTGTAATGGATAATATATCAGTGATGGACCACCAAACAGACACCATTAGCTTTTTTGGGTGAATATTCAGTTTTGGACTGTGTTTTGGCACTTCCTTTTTATCCAACCACTGTGGTGAACTTTCAGTTGTCAAAAAGAATCCATTTTTATCACCTGTAACAATATGGTGTAGAAATAGTTCACCTATATATCATGATAGCAAAAAAAAGCAAACTTAAAGACAACTTATGTTCTGATGCCATTTAATTCATGGGGAACCCATCTACCCAGCTTCATCTTGCTGATTTGTTTCAAATGGCCAGATATTGTTGTAATAGGAACCTCGAACCTTGCTGCTAGTTCATACACAGGTTGAGATGTATTTGCTTCCCCTAGAGCTTTCAGCTCATCATTATACACCTTGGTCTCAAGTCTCTCATGTGGCTCATTTTCAAGATTAAAATTACCAGAATGGAACTTCTCAAACCATCCACGTACTGTGGGTCATTAGGCACATCATTCCCAAACACTTCCTTGATATTGCGAGCTATGTGCGCAGCATCGGTTCCATGACATAACTCATATTCAAAATAACACAACTTTTGACTTATCCAGGGTTTCACAATAATTGCTGTAAAAAAAACTTTGAAAGATAATCACAAACTCAACCATGCATTTACAGGATTGAGGATGTATCTTCACAATAAAGATAAAACAAGAAGTGTCAAAGTGAAATGTCAGGGTTATTAAATGTCAAACTTAGTAGTTAAGGAAACTGGACATTTTATACTTAATAATATTAGTAAATTCTTCAGAGTCAAGGTGTGATTGGCCCAGTTGCATTCTGGTGGGACTAAACTCAGTAATGTCCATCCATAGGTTAAAATGGTATCTTACAATGTCATTTTACACATACATATGTGTGTGTGTGTGAGAGAGAGAGACAGACTTATACAAATTTACTTTAGTTTTGGTCATATCCAAAAGTTTAGAAATCATACATCAGAACAATACAGTAAAACTGTGTCATGACACTCTAAGCCACGTCTAGAAAATTCTGTTGCATAAAGTATATGTCCCAATTATTGCAGAATTAAAGAAAATCAATATTTTTCAATAACTCTATGCTTTCAAAAAGCACACATTAAATATAATGAACTCATATTATATATACCCATCAGTACACACTCTCTGGTCAAACAAGAAAGTCCCCAAGGATCATGAAGTAGTTATTTCTGATGCCTACTCTTCTTCCTCTCCCCAAAAATAAGAACTTTAGCCTGTATTGATTGAGAAAGGAGACTTACGCAGGGCAGCAGCCATTCTCCAATTGCATTCTAATGTAGTCAAAAACCCTATATCAGGGTGTGTATTACATGAGTTTTATTATTGCTGGCAGCAGTCTTGCTGAGTGAGGTATCCTAGAATTCTGTTTATGTTTGTAATTTTTCTTCTCTTCAATCTATCTGAGTTTTGAGAAGATTCATAATCTTATCTAATAAATTATTGATATAAATTAAAGGACTCCTAATCAGAAAAAAAAAATAGGGCAAGTTCACCTATGGATATAAATTAAAGAACTCCTAATCAGAAAAAAAAATAAGGCAAGTTGACCTATGTCAAATTTTCAATGTTAGGATCTTTTATTACATTTTTAAGCACTAAGCAAAATAACACCATATAACCATGGTTATTTCTTCCTAACAAAGTATAAATTGCTAGTAAACCCTAACCCACATTTTCTGCTAATTCAAGTCATCTGCCATGGATCCACCAGATATTTTTATATTCTTGCTTAATGAGAATTGATGGACCATTTCATTCTTTTCTTCCTCGAAACTTGAGAGTAATAAATATCGGCTTGAGAAGGGACTTTTTTTGTTTTAATGTTGCGCCTTCTTTGAACTATAACTTACAAATACCAACACTCTGTGCTATAGCTTTTTTAGAGCTGAGCACATTTGTGACTTAATGACAATATTTTGTAAAACTGATGCTATCCTATCAGTGTTTTGAAATGATTTCTCTATAGATAACATAGTGGTAAATTCAACATGATAGTGCCTTTTTGAAACAAAATGTACTTTAAATTTAAGTCTAGTAAGTGTCTAAAAACAGATGCAATTTTCATTGCTTAGTGTGTGTGAATCAGTTATTGTGCAGTGTTGAGTATGTTTACATTCTTATATGGTGGGCTTATCTGCTTATCTGTATCAATTGGCAAGAACTTCCCAAAGTACAGATTTTAGATCCAATTTTCTCCAGATCACAGTATGAAATTGAATGGGCTAAATCTTCATTGCCTCTGATATGGTTTGGGAATAAAGTTGACATTAGGCATAAAGAGAAAAGTATAGCTGAGGTTGGGTTCAAAATTTTAACTTTGTATTTAAAGGAAAAATTAGTTCAGGTATTTTCAAAGGCATCAGATGAGGACACTTGCTTATGGGATACTGAGAAAGCAGCCTCTTGACCTTTAATAATGTCTCAGATCTACTATTCCTAAGACACCATCTATTTATCTTCCGATAAGACCATTTAGATCATCAAAGGAGAATCATAGTATGCAAGTAGATGATGGGAGAGCAATAGAAAGCTGTTCTTTGTTTGACATCAATTCTAATAATCACCTGGAAGAAAGACAACTGAAAAATTAAGTTAACTTAGGCAGTACACAATAAAAATCAAATCACCTAAAATGCTCCATAATTGATATGGTGAGTGTAGAAGATTTATGGTTACTTAAGTAATTTATATATGATCAGTAAAATTGAATTCAGTCATTTGCAATTTTGTATCCCTTTTGCTGACAATAAATTATTAGCAAATCCTTTGTAAATACTTGTAAATTTCTCATATGCTTACTGATTTTATATTGTCAACTTATGTAATTCCATAGGACAGTGGATTTTCCAGGGTAATAGTTTTAGCCAATCTAAGCAAAGGTCTATTCTTGAGGTTCTTACGTAGATGAAAAAGTATTAAAGCTAATAAGTATAAACTGATAAGACACATCATATTTCTATATAATGATACCATAGATTGTATATGAGCCCCACTGGATTGGATGTTGTAGATAATTATAAACAGCAGAACTGTCTCTATTTTGCATATAGGAGGTAGGACCATTTCATAACTATATGCCCGAGAGCAAGTGGCACAGGGCATTGGCAAGTGCCAGGCTTAACAGTAGAATTTTTAAGACCAATAGCCCTCTTTTCTAACATTAAAGTTTAGGTTATGCCACAATTACCCTGGAAGTTCTCTGTTATTCCTGGATGTATAGTGCATTAACTGAGTCATCATGCGACGTTCAGAGGTAATGTATACCTCTGTCAATATAAATTCCGGCCTTAACATATAAATTTAACTGGAGTTGAATATACTAATTTGGGGCATTATCTTTCCATTAGCTTAGAGGCTGTAGACTTGTTTTTTCTTTCTCTATTACTTCTAAAGATTTTCTGTCTATTTGTGTGTGTGTGTGTGTGTGTGTGTGTGTGTGTGTGTGTGTATAAACCATACCAGGGGTGAGAAGTGAACATCTAAAACCAATCTCAGTCAACCTCAAGCCTTTATCTTCCACCTTTTTAAAAATTTTATTTATTCATTTTTTTTATTTCAAGAAAATATGAGAGTACAAACATTTTGGTTGCATTTTATATCTTTGCCTCTGCCTAGCTAAGGTTAGAGGTATGCCCTTCCTCTCCACAGTGCTTACCACATCCCTCGGATGTGGGTCTACTCCCTCCCAACACCCAAATCCCTGGTGAACACCACCACCATTTGAGCACCATAGTGTTAATCAGTCAGTACCAATTTGAAGGCAAGTACATGTGGAGCCCATTCTTCCCATTTTGTGTCATCCCACTTTGGATAATGAGCTTAAGCTCAATCCAGGATAATATAAGCAGTGCTAGCTCACTGTCATTTCTTAGAATTGAGTAATATTCCATTGTGCATATATGCCAAATTTTAATAATCCACTCATGATTTGATGGACACTTGGGTTGTTTCCATGTCCTTGCAATAGTGAATTGTGCTGCCATAAACATTCGGGTGCAGATGTCTTTATTATAGAATGCCTTATGCTCTTTGGGGTAGATACCTAATAATGCTATTGCTGGATCAATGGTATTTCTATTTTTAGCTCTTTGAGGTAGAAAGAATATCTCCAAATTCTTTTCCACAAAGGTTGCACTAATTTACAGTCCCACCAGCAGTGTAAGAGTGTTCCTGTCTCTCCACATCCTTGCCTTGATATAACTTTTTTTTTAATTCCTCTCCAGAATTAAGGGAAGCCTTACTATAACATTGACTCAAACGCTACAAAAGCAATACATGTAACCAAAACATTTGTACCCCCTTAATATGCTGAAAATCATTAGTTGAAATAATCTTATTTGTCTATTTTTTATTTCTTTTGCCTGGGATATTAGGTTAAACCCAAAAAGTCATTACTCAGACCCGTTTTATGGAGCTTTCACCCGTGTTTTCTTGTAGTAATTTTTAGAGTCTGAGGTCTTAGGTACTTATCCAAACAAAACAACCAAATCTACATTAATATTAGAAATAATTAATGAAATAGTTATATACTTTTTCAAAAGTGACATGCATATACAAAGATTACTTTCAACCACTTTAAAGATATGTATGAAACTTGCAAATATAATGAAATCAGACTGACATAAACAGTACATTCTGTGATTTCATTTCATTGAAGGTTAGTAGCAAGCAAAACAAAAAAAAATAATTAAAATAAATAAATAAAAACAGCGGTTCTGTTCATGTCTATCAGAAATAAATCCTAACCCTGTATGAGAAGACTACATTCATGGGTTAAAAGCTTTTTCTCTTAGGTGTCTACAGTCAACTCAGACTAATAGTAAATTTTGTTGCCAAGGGGAATAAAAGGTGATAAAGCAAAACTGGATGATATGGGTGACAAGAAGTCAGGAATTAAAAAGTAATAATGTGACAGGTCCATGTAGCTGGCTTCTCTCTCAGAACCAAAAGGTGCCTGAAATGTAGAGGAATGCCTGAGGTTACATTTGGTTTTATTATTTTCACATTTACTTCCAGAAATGAAACAAGGATTCTTTCTTTATGCTTTAGTTTTCTCATTTTCTTTCTAGGTACTGGTTCTTGGCTTAGTGGTGGGATAGTTTGTATTCTCCAACACTAAATTTTTTTTCCAGTATTCCTTCAAATAATTTCTTTAGGCTCTACTTCATGCCATTTTCCTAAGTCATCAAAAAATAATTATTTAGGAACTGTGTAAGTTATAAGAAATAGCCTAAACCCTCAACTTTGAGTGCGAAATTAGGACAGTGAATCCACTAGACAGATTCTAGACAAGTTGGAACAGGACATGGCTTAAGGGGGGGTCATGCAATAGAAGAGTTTCAGTGTAAGGTGGTTGGTGTTAGAGATGCAGCCTAGTCCCACAGCTTTCAGACTATAAAGTCATGAGCAAAGTACTCTCTGAGCCCTCTTTTCTTCTCTTTTAAAATGAATAAAATCTTGAAAATAATTCTGAATATAAGCACTTGGCATATACTCAGCTTTCAAATATGTGTTAGTTTCTCTATTCCTGAAATAAAAGAGGGACTCAATTAAATGAGTAAGTGAGTATTAGTTAGAATTCCTCTAGATAAAAGCAAAAGCAATATCCTCTGTTTTTCTCTTCAAATAGTTCTACTTTTGACCATTATTTTAAGAATTCTTCCTGACACTGAAAGCATTTCATCATAAGGACTACTCATTACCTTTATGGAATATTTTAAACTTTCTCATGAGAAGCAGTTTGGTGTACTAGAGAAAAAATAAAACAGCAACAATAACAAAAACGAACAAAAACTGAAAATATACTCAGTGCTACATGCCAGGATACTTACATTTTTAACCCTAACTTTGCCATATACTAAGTGACGTAAGTTACCAAGTGACTTGGTATATCTCTATGCATCAGTTTGTTCATATGTCAAATAGGAGTTATAATACTATGTATTTCAAACAATGATTATGAGGATTAATATATAACCAGCACACGGTGTTAATGATTTAAGTGCTAGTTTTCTCTCCAAACTTGCTTTATCTGAGAAAAAGAAAATCAACAACCTCTGCCTGAAAGACAAAGTTGATTGATGTCTCAAGATAAGGACATTCAGCACCAACCTTGAGAGGAAATGTCCTTTCAATCTTAGCTTTTTTTATGCCAAATCCCTAAATAGCTTTACCAATCAGCTTCCTCTTGCCAAATTTTGGGAAGATGCTGAAAGGTTGTTTCCCTCTATCCATAGATCGCCTAAATTGGTAGGTCTGTGGATTGAACTCCTATAGACACACAATGGGATAAAGTTTGCCCTTCAAATGGGCTTTGAGGACTTTCAAGTTTTACGTCACACAAACATCTTATCTAGACAAATTCTTAGTTAAATTTCCCCTATGTAACCCTATGAAGACACATTTGGTCTGAGAATTACTCAGCCAAAGGAGATATATATATATATATGTGTGTGTGTGTATTTATCTATTGTTTTTCTTGCATGTAGTTCTTATTTAAACATGGAAGGGTAATCAGTAGTTCTCTTTTCTACAGAAACTTTATAAAGTTTAAAGCTATGTTAAGGTATTTCAAATCAAAAAAGGGAGCCCCAGTGATTTTTTTTAAAAAGTGGTTATCTAGGTGGTTTTCATTAATTAATTAAATTAACTATAAATGAAGCATGAAAACTGATTGTTTGCTCATTGTGTAAGTCTTTTTTAACATATATTTATAAATTTTCTTTCCTTAGAAACTATAATTTAGTAGTAATAATTATATCATTCATTATAAAACTTGCAATGCCACATAATCATGAATCTGAACATTAATCCTCATTGTCCAGAGATTTAAATATGTAGGAGATTGGAGTGAATGTTTCCTTATCCATAAGTATACTCAGGAATTTGCTAGTTTTTGATATTTTCTTGAATAAAATCTTAATATTAGTTTATTTCCTTGAAAAGGAAGGGGTCAAGAGAAGTTAGAATTCTCAATCTTAGTGTTCTGATTACTTAGGTTGGAATAAAATACTCAGAAAACATTTTTTGTAAGTAACTTACACATCTTCTTATATGAGGCAAAGGAATTTTTAATGAATTTTTAATTTTTTTTATTTCAAAGGGGTACAAATGTTTTTGTTACATGGATACATTGTATGATGCTTAAGTTGGGGCTTTTAGAGTGCCTGTCATCAGAGTAGGGGTCATTGTACCCAATAGGTAAGTTTTTACACCTCATCTTTCTCAAACCCTCACGACTTCTTAGCTTCCAATGACCTTTACATAATCCTTGTGCCTATATGTGCCCATCATATAGCTACCAATTATTAGTGAGAACATATGTGGTGTTTGTTTCTCTACTACTAAGATACTTCACTTAGGATAATGGTTTCCAGTCCCAACCAAGTTGCTACAAGAAATATCCCATTTTTCATGGATGAGTAGTACTTCATTATATATATCACATTTTCTTTATCCACTTATCAGTTGTTGGGCACTTAGGTTGGTTTCATATCTTTGCAATTGTCAACTGTGCTATGATAAATGTGCAGGTACAGGTGTCTTATTGGTACAATGATTTCTTTCCCTTTGGATAGATACCTAGTACTGAAATTACTGGATAGAATGATAGGTCTACTTTTATTTCTCTGAGGAATTTCCATACTGCTTTCAATAGCACTTGTACTAGTTTACATGACCACCAATAGTATATAAGTGTTCCCTTTTTAGCACAATATCTATTTTGTGCCAATATCTATTGTTTTTTTACTTTTTGATAATGGCAATTCTGACAGGGGTAAAGTAGTATCTCTTTGTGGTTTTAATTTGCATTTCCTTGATAATTAGTGATGTTGACCATTTATTCATGTCTGTGGCCACTTGTCTATCTTGTTTTGAAAAACTTCTATTCATGTCTTTTGCCCACTATTTAATTTTTTTTCTTGCTGATTTGTTTAAATTCTTAGTAGATTCTGGATACTAGCCCTTCATCAGATGCATAGTTTGTGAATATATTCTCCCATTTTGTAGGTTGTCTGTTTACTCTGTTGATTATTTACCTTTCTGTGCAGAAGGTTTTTAATGTAACTGAGTCCCATTTATTTATTTTTGTTATTGCTATATTTGCCATTGGAGACTTAGTAATCAATTCTTTGCCTAGGGTGATATCTAAAAGAGTTTTTCCTACATTTTCTCCTAGAATTTTTATGGAGCTGAGAACTAAATCAAAGACTCAATACCTTTCATAATAGCAGCAAAGAAAATAAAATACCTAGGAATATATTTAACTAAGGAAGTGAAAGACCTTTACATGGAGAATTATGAAACACCGACGAAGGAAATAGCAGAGGACATAAACAGATGTGGATTGGATTGGTAGAATCAACATTGTTAAAATGTCCATACTAACCAAAGTGTTGTAAGATTGTGTATTCTTGACATAAATGGGTAGCTCAATCAAGATACCAGTGTTGGTTAAGAAGTAAAAGTTCTGAAACTGCACAGGAAGCATTTTCTTTCTTCCAGCTCCTAACACACCATTTCATTTGCATAGCTCATAGACATCTCAATTTACCTCAGTTTACCTCAAACTAAACTTTTAATCTTTTTTTCTAAGCTAGTAAAGCTAGAGATTACACCAAAACTTAATCTTACATGTTTCTCTACTCAATTTTCTCATATCTCTGTTGAAACTATCTTGGTTTAGGCCCACAATATCTCTTATCACAGTCAGTTTGAAAATTACCCTAACTGGTTGCCCTGTCTCTACAATGTTCTGTTTAAATATAAGATCTTATTGTGTCGTCTGTGATTAAAACTCCTCGGTGTTTTCTCTTTTCTGTAAAATAAAGTTCTAGCTCATTAATAGAGCATACCAGGTCCTAAATGATCTTGCCCCAAAGTAACTGAGAAAAACAGAACTGCTCTGAGGTTTCCATGTACATCACCATGCTTCCTGAATATTTTTTGCTAATACTTTCCTTTCCCTCTCTGGAAAGGTTTCCTTATATCTTTTTTCTCTTGGTCCACTCCCACTTAGATTTTAACATTAAGCTCATATAGGCAGCTTTCCTTGATGCATGTCTTCTGTTATTTGTTGGTCCTGGGGGCTGGGTTAAGTGCCTCTCTCTGTTCTATAATACTGAGACAGTGCATTTCTTTATCATTTCTGAACCAAACGTTCTATGTCACTAATTGTCCTTAACTATGATGAATCTAATCTTCTTATAAATAAAAGTGTGTGTGTGTGTGTGTGTGTGTGTGTGTGTGTGTGTGTGTGTGTCAGCACATGGTAGAGTGTCTGATACAGGGAAGGTCCTAAATAAATTTGTTGACTGAATGGAGATATGGATGTGAATGTTCCTAGGAGTCCTTCAAGTGTGTTTTGGATCACATTTAATCATCAGTTAGGTATGGGAACATTTAATTAGTAGCAAGCACTTTCCTTTTCAATTTCAGATTCCTTCATATTCCCTCAACTAGAGGTATAGAAGCAGATAAAGGGGGCCAAGTACTGGCCTTTGCTCACATAGGCTTTAAGAGTTTTAATTATCTGAAATGTTACTTTGTGATATCATAATTAACATAACCTTTTAAATTGATAGCAAATGGTATTATTAGGATTTATTAATACTAAGTTAGCATTTCATATAAACTGGAGTCACCATTAAAATAATAAGATAATGACAATAATAATCAATGATAGTCCTATTATATTTCTATCATCTGGGTCAATGCACAGGTATTGGATGGGTCATCTTTAAATGCCTAGAACAATGTTAGGAGTTCATTTTGTTTCTGTGTTTGGAACAATGATGGAATCATGTCCCAAGTTATGTTGAATTAAAATAAAAGCTTTAAAACAGTAGCATTATATTTAATTATAAACTACTTATGGGATAGAAATTAATATAGTAGGTACAACATTCTGTTTCTCTAGGATTGAATTCAGTTTGAATTTCATCTAAAAGCAGGGAACACACATTAGTTGTCATGTATACCCCATTATCTGCAATCATATTTTAAAAGGAGCAAATATAGGTCCAATCATTGAATTTTATTATAAGGAACACAGAAATGTGGTTGGGCAATAACAAACATGTGTACATGTGAGATAAGCTTGTAGACTCTAGAATACAACAGACTTGTATGTGCTGTGTTATCTAGAGTAAATTACTCAATGTCTCTGAGCTTTAAGTTCTTATCTATAAGAAGTGATACTCATTCCTACTTAAGAAGGTATTAGTATGATAATTACGTGATATTCAGACGAAAAGTATACAGCAGAGCTCCCGGCGCCTAGAGTCACATAAATATCACCTGTTATCATGAATAATAGGAAACTGATTTCTTCTTTTTTTAATTTAATTTAATTTATTTTTTGGAACATGATATTTGTACATATTTGTGGGGTACATGTGATATTTTGATACATGTATACACTTTGTAATGATCAAATCAGGATGATTAGGATATCTATCACCTCAAACATTTATCACATCTTTGTGTTGGGAACATTTCATATCTTCTCTTCCAGCTATTTTGAAATATACAACACATTATTGTAAACTGTAGTCACCCTGCTCATCTGTGAAAGAGTAAATCTGATTCTATAATAATTGTATGTTTATATCTTTTATCCAATCTCTCTTCATCCCCTTTCCCCACACACACCCTTCCCAGCCTCTGGTAATTATCATTCTACTCTCTAACTACATAGGATCAAATTTTTATCTCCCACCTTTGAGTGAGAACATGTGATATTTGTCTTTCTGTGCCTGGCTTATTTAAGTTAACATAATGACCATTACATTACATCCCTGTTGTTGCAAATGCTGAGATTTTCTTATGGGTGAATAGTATTCCATTGTATGTGTATGTGGGTGTGTATATACCACATTTATTTATCCATTTATCTACTGAGGGACACTTTGGTTGATTCCATATCTTGGCTATTGTGAATAATGCTGCAATAATCATGAGAGTGTGGGCATCCCTTTGAAATAAATTTCTTTTCCTTTGGATAAATACCCACTAGTGGGATTGGTTGATTATATGGTACGAATCTTATTCTTTCTTATCTTTGGTGTACTAGTCTTAAGTTGTGCTGTCTAATAAGGTAGGTATCAGCCATATGGCTATTTAAATTAATTAAAATTAAATTAAATTAAAAATTCAATGCTAAATATCTACATGTACACGTAAAATATTTTCAACATTGCAGAAAGTTTTATTAGTACTATTCTCAAGTATTACTATAAAATGTTTTATCGTGATATAAAATTTCCATTCCCTGCTTCCAAGTAATTGTTAGCAGTTAGCACTGTTAAGCAAGTGCAGAACTTTGTATATTATTTAGAGACAACACTGTAGGCAAAATACTATTTAATGTGGGTGGTGGATTATATGAATTTGACCTTAAGGGATAAGTAGAATTTGGAGTATTGGGAAGGTAAAAGATGAAAGGAAAACGTTTCAAGTGAATAAAATTCTAGGATTAGACCCAAGCATATCCTGATGAGTATTGGGGGTGAATTTCTTTAAGGGAAGCAAATAAAGTATGTTTAGGATTAAAGTAAGAAAGATATAAAGTAAGGAGAGGGATAAAAAATTGTATATAATAGATGGATAGATATATGATAAACAAAATATAGTAAAATACTAATGGCAAATTATAGTTACTGGTATATGGATGCTTACTGTAAAATTCTGCAACTATTCTCTATGCTTGAAATGTTTATAGTAAAATATTTGAAAGTTTGAAAGTGTTTAATATTTTCAGCTATGTATCAGTATATAAAAAAGAAAAAAATAGAAAGGAAATAGCCCAAATGGCTATTTGTGCTAATAAAAAATGTTAGGCATATATATATTTTTTGTTTTGTTTTGTTTGTTTTTATAAGAACATTTAAGAACATTAAGAATATTTTTAAAGAACCTTTAAAAAGTAAAATCAAAAGTATTTTAAGTATGTTGGTTCTAAAATAATGAATTCCTGGTCCAACTATAGGACTGTGAAGACTTGGACATTTACTATCTGTATGACTTTGGATAAATTACTTAGTCTCAAATTCTCTAAACCTCACTTCTCTTTTTAGTAAACTGTTATTAACAGTAGTACAAAATTCCTAAGGTTGTCATGAGGATTAGATGTTTTAATACAGGCAATGTGCACAGAATAAGATCTATCACCTGGTAAATATTAGCTAATACTTTTAAGAAGGAGACATTTTAGAAAATATTATTATACAAATAGTTCCCACCCTACCCCCACTATTGCATTCGTTTAGTAGGTTATGCATTCTTTAATCCCTGAAACCTAATGATTTATTTATTTATTTTTTTATTAAATGAACTGTATTTTTTCCTTAAAGCTTATGTATTTAAGGGTCTTGGAAAAGAGACTTTAAAGTAGCAACAGAACTTATGGTAGAGGGATAGCAGCTCTCCTGGAGAAAGTCAGAAGTAGTATAAGTTTTCCACAGAACACTGCTGGTTTATAGAACAAAACAGACTTCTGTAGCTGTTAGGCTATTAGCACTCCCCGGGGAGAGAACTTGATGAGGAATAAGATCACTGTATAGAGAAGCACAGTACAGAGAAACAGGTATCTCTTGAGGTTTAGTGGATGGTGTTTTGTGGTGTCATTGATTTCTTCACCTTGAACGATGATTAGAATCTGTATAAATTCAGCACAGAACTCTCCATGCAGTTGTTTATAGCTCCAACTTTCAAACTTTTCATTATAGAAGGCTCATTTTCTCTTTCTGGGCTACATTTAGCACTGAGATGATAAAAAGCTCCTCTGGGATTGAAGGAGGTTCTAAGATTATAAATTGTAGTTTAAGTACATATCCTATCTTTTCTTGAGCCCACAGGAAAGAATATGGATGATTACTTTGATCTATTTACTCCTTTTTAATAAACATGCAAAATACAGTCATGGGCTATCTTTTATAGATTGCTTTATAGGTATTTCCTGGCTATGAAATCGTGAACCAGATGTGTTACAAATATATAAATTGTCAGACTATACTGGGGCAGAGATTTGCCGCAGAGTCCTTATTTGGCTGCTGGGAACTGGATATCCAGGGGCTGTCTGCCAGGATGATAAAATGCAGAAGGGGAAGACAAAGCTATGTGCTTTGCAGTGTTTGGTTCCAACTTGTCACAGATTGGACTCTTGCTGGTGACAGTGTGGTTGTTAGATTGTATTGCCACCTAGAGAATTACACCCATCCCAATTATTACAAACCTGAGAGTATCTAGTTGGGTTTATACTATTAGCAATATCAGAATGCTTCTTAGTCAATAGATCTAAATAAGCATAATCTTTTTCCATTATTTTATGATTTCATGGTATTTGGTATTCCTTAAAAACATATATATAGTGCTTCCTCTGTCTTTGTAGACCTGGAGATTAGTAGTGAAAGGCATGTAGTATATATAAAATAAAGATATTTTGAGTGAATGAATAAGTGAGGGAACTTATTCTGTTTAATCTGTTTAATTATTTTTCAACATGTTCTAGAGAGTGGTCTTATAGTTCAGCAACCATTATTTTACATAAAAATATTTTTGGAATACTGAACACAGAAGTAATTTTTGTAATCTATTTACAAATTAGATATGCCTATATATTTTAGGAAATGATTTTTTCTATTTATAAAAGTAATGTGAGCTCACAGCAAAAATAAAATTAAATAACATAAAAATATTTTAAATGACAATTACTTATTTTTTCTACCACACACAAATGAGTGCAGTTAATATTTGGGGATACTTTTATACCTTTTTGCTATACATTGCACACAATAACACACAAATATTTTAAATTATATGATTAACAAGGAATGAATTTGCCATTATTCATTTTAATGATTCTCTATTGATGAACATTTAGGTTATTTCTAATTTTTGGTATCTTTAATAATTAAAAGTAAATATGCTTTTAGTCAAATTTCTACACATGTGAAGAATAGATTCACTAAACTAGAATGTCTGTGTCCTTTTTTACTCTAAAAAAAGAGTATCTGTTACTTTTGAGTCTGAGTACTATGAAAAATCTAATTCACTTATGCTGAAAATCTTAATACCAGCATTAAAGATTTAAAATACAATTGTTGCAGACACAAAGTTTAGCATTAAAACTATCCTAGGAGGAACATTTCTTTTATTACCTTTGAGATATATACTATATTTACACACATGGTTATTGCCATCACATAATTGCAGCTTTTAGAGTTGGTATATACAAAAAGTCTGAGCTTTCACATCCAAAATGTATTTTATATTTTACTATGTCTAGATGGCATTTATACTCTCTTCCAGGCCTTGAAAATTGCTATAAAGCAGTAACCATTTGTAAATAATCACAGTAATTCTTTTTTGTTGCTATTCAATGTTAGATAGACCTGGACTAGTAGCCTAAGTTCTGAATCTTGGGATTCATTGTTCACTGTGTGTATGGTGGGGGGAGAGACAGAGAGAAACCCAGAGATACAGACAGAGACAGAGAAAGAGAGAGAAAGAAAAGGAGGAAGGGAGGAGAGGGGGAGAATATGATTATGAATGGTGAGTGAATTTAATTCTTTCTCTCTTGAGTCATTTTTGCTTTCTTGGTTATCCTACTCAAATGTCTGCTATTCTCACCTTTATTTTATCCATATCTTCCACTCTTTAATTTACTTTTATCCTTCTATTCCCATATAACCACAGGATTTGGGTGATTCTGATGTATCTAGAACTTATCTCTGATCCATGTCTTTTTGTTTTGTTTTGTTTTTACCTCACCAATTTCTTTCCCAGTTCTTCTGTCTACCTTCTTGTTCTCAAGTAACAATAAAATATGATACTTTTCCAAAAATAACTTTGTTTTGTTTTCTTCTCCCTATCTTCTTATGCTGAGACTGTTGCTCTGTTTTTCTTTCAGTACCCTCACCCACCACCCCACAGAGTCATGGGTTTTTTTCTCATTTCCAATCCAGTGATTTCAAAACCCATACAACAAACTATCAGCAAACTTTGATGACTTGTTGAGATTCCACCAAGGTCTAATGAACATGAGCAGTATAAGTGAAGTAATGGGCATTTACAAAAGCAGTGGGGATTACGTGGTGAAAACCACCAAGCTCCACTCCAAATGATTGTGTACCACTGAGTTCTACCACAAACTTCTCTGAATGATTGCATTGGACATTGCCCCAAGTACTGGTCCCTACTCTTTCCCTTTGCTTGTTGTTAGTTTTGATCTCATCCTCCTGTTATTAGATATTATAAGTAGAGTTTCTGAGGTCTTGGCATCATCTTTGGTTGGGTTCTCTTTCCTTGGATAATTTGCCATGGCTAACCTCTCTCTTCTTGTCTCTCTCAGTCTCTCAGAGTCTCTGTCTCTCTCTCTCTCCAACTCAACTCTCTTCTCTTCTCCTCTTCTTTCCTTTATCATCTTTTGAATTATATCTCATAGCAGTCTAATCTGCCTGAGGATTGAAGCGTAGGTATGTAGTGTGATAAGGGGGCTTCATACTGTAAAGAAAGAGAGATGCCAATTCCAGGAGGGCTGTATTTCCTGTCAGATCCAACTGGGTATTTTTTAAAAACATGTCTTCACACCAAAGAGGCTGGAGGCATTCTACAAAAAGGATCAGCACCCCTCTTTCCAGTACCACAGGCTTATTATGTGAATTAATATGTTGTAAGGAACTTAGTGTGTTGCCTATAACATAAAAAGTGCTTAATAAATGATTCTTATCATCTTTATTTTAGTGGTGGGTAGAAATTCTAGGGCAAAATGATCTATGAATGTATTTTTTCACTAAATGTTAAAATCTGTAGGTAAATTTTATTTTCCCAGATTCACCTCTTTTATGATGGTCTGGGTGTTGTCATGTAAAATGTTATAAACAATCAAAACAACAAAAACACGATGGGATACCAAAAGTCATCCTGAAAGTGGAAGCCACTGGATTTATATATATTTGAAGTTTATATTCTACAGATCAGGGATATTTGGAGATCTGTAAGTATGGACTTTATTGCATCCACCTGGAATTGTAAAGCCTCACCTGTATGAGACAGATGATAGTCAAACAAGAATCATAAAGTTTAGGAGAATCTAGGGAATGCTGAGGAAGGATTCATAAAAGGAGGAACATATCCATAAAGTAAAGCATTAATGTTTACTTCAGGCATATCGTTTTCATTCTGGTTCTCCTCCAAGGTAAAGTCTCCTAATTCTGCCAAATTTCACTTGCATATAAACGTTTGTACTCTGCAATTTGGCATTACACTGCATAGGGAATGGGTAGCTAATTCCTGAAATCCTACTTTTTCCCTCTAATCTTTCCAAAAGAAAATTTCCCCTTGTGCTCGTTGACCCAAAAATAAAGTGTAGTAAGTAAATAGCACCTCCCAAGGAATGCTTCACACACACACTGTTTTAATGTGATGCTTCCTACAACTGAAGAGGCTAAGTCATAGGCCGTTCTCTATGGCCCTCTACCATCAATCTCCTGAATGTGCTGAATCCAAACACCTGGGTTACACAGGCAGACAGAGCAATTTTAAGGGACAATTCCCTATGCTTCTACTTGGTCTCACTATATTAAACAGCTCCTCTTCTTGAAATTACAGAATGCTGGAGTCAGAAGGGGTTTTAGTAAGCACCAAGTTTAGCATTTCTCAAACGGTCCCAGAGTATTGTCATCATCTCAAGAGATGGCAAAATGGAAAAAGGTGAAGGGATTTGTGGTCAAACAAGTTTGTTAAAATCTTTACCATGTTAATTGGATTATTAGTAGGAAAAAAAAAGAAAGAAAAAACAAACAAGCATGGGATATGTAGCATTTCTCAACCTTGTCTGCACGGCATGCATTAGCATCTTCTGGTGCACAAGCATGATGCAGAATAGTTTGGGAAATCCAGTGTGATTCCACTACTTCACTTTTGCAATCTGTTGCAATAGTATACTCTCATTCTCTCCTTCTGCCTGACTCTGTTTATCTTTGCCTCTCTGTATCTCTCCATTGGCTTTCAT
This sequence comes from Mirza zaza, assembly GCA_008750895.1. Classification (NCBI taxonomy): domain Eukaryota; kingdom Metazoa; phylum Chordata; class Mammalia; order Primates; family Cheirogaleidae; genus Mirza; species Mirza zaza. Next base: position 41,606 of record VSMD01067804.1, read on the forward strand.
GTGTCCATAAAACTCACTCTCCTTGTTTCATTTTGCCCCTCTGTTTCTCTGTCTTTTTTCTCCCTCCTTATCTTCATGTATTTATCTATCCCCTAATCTCTGTTGTTGTTATTGTCGTTGTTGTTTGGTCTGTCACTCTGTGTGTCTTCTGTGCCTTTCTCGGTCTCTGTCTTTTTCTGTCTCTCCTGTGCTTTTGCTTATTCCCTCCACTGATTTAGAATACTTGACATTGGTTGGGCAGGAATCATCAGAGTCCAAGTACGGTGTAAACAATTGCTCTAACAAGCAATATGTTTTAGGATCAACAATGAGGAAGGTCATTTACCTTGTTTCAGCCCTAGTTATTTTAATCTTAGCTTAAAATCATTATAACTCACCACGATGATGTGATTGAGGGTAGAAAGGGGTATTTCCGATCTGTTTTTAAAAAAGGCTGTCAATACTCAAATTCCTAGAAGCACAAAAAAACTTTAGTTATTGTTTTTAAGTCACTACTTGATAGTGGTTCTCAAAATTTTTGTCCTTGGAACATGACGGTTTACAAAACCCTTTTTGGTGGTCTGCTAAGTGAAAACTGTTTTCAACATAAAAGTAAGGTAGTATTTGGTTTTTTCATTTTATTGACAATTTCCCTAATGGTGCAAATGCAATGACAAATAAAATTGCCAGAGTCTTAGCATAGTTCAAGGTGGTATCACCAAACTGATACTAGAAGTCATTGTATTTTTCTTTTTTTATTGATTTTTATTCTTTATTTTTTTTTATTCCAGTTATGGGGGTACAAATGTTTAGGTTACATATATTGCCTTTGCCCCACCTGAGTCAGAGCTTCAAGTATGTCCATCTTCCAGACAGTGCTCACCACACCCATTAGGTGTGTATATATCCATCACCTCCCCCTCTTCCTACCTGCCCAATACCTGATGAATGTTATTACTATATGTGCACTTAAGTGTTGATCAGTTAATACCAATTTGATGGTGAGTACATGTAGTGCCTGTTTTTCCATTCTTTTGATACTTTGCTTAGTAGAATGGGTTCCAGCTCTATCCAAGATAGTATAAGAGGTGCTATATAATCATTGTTTTTTGTGGCTTTGTAGAACTCCATGGTATACATATACACATTTGATTAATCCAGTCATGTATTGATGGGCACTTAGGTTGTTTTCACATCTTTGCAATTGTGATTTGTCCTGCTATAAACATTGGAATACAGATGTCTTTTTTATAGAATATCTTTTGTTCTTTTGGGTAGATGCCTAGTAATGGGATTGCTGGGTCAAATGGTAGTTCTACTTGTATCTCTTTGAGGTATCTCCATATTACTTTCCATAGAGGCTGTACTAGTTCACCACCTTTGTAATTCATTTATTTTTTTTCTATAGCCCACAGATCAAAGAGTGACCATCTTTTATTTGAATTTTTTAAAAAAGCCAGTTTACTTAACAGTGTCTTTGATGGAGTAGCATAGATTATTATTTTTTTATAACTTGTCCTCTGAATAAACACCTTAATATTCTGTGTGATGAAATGTGAAGAATGCATAAAGCACTTTTTCCATAAACTGAAGTATGGTGTTGTCCTCAGCAAGTGCACTTGTATGATTGTTTGAGTTGCAAACTTAACTTTTTCATTTCACACAATTTTAACATGAAAGTGTGACTAATAGTCAAACTAAAGTTATTGAGACTTAGATATTTGGCATAAATTTCTCAAAAATAAACAAAGTAACCTTTTCACTTTAAGAAAAGCAACTGTTTTGTAGTTTTTTGTTTCCAGTGATCAAATTCAAGCTTTCAAGAGAAAATTAAAAATTTTTAAATCTTTTATATACCAACATAAGTTTGATTGCTTCTTAGTAATTAAAAAAAATTCTGGTAAGATTGGTGGTGATTTTAGCAAATGTAACTTTTTTGTATATCTGTTAATAATTTGAAAATGTGCATAATTGAGTGAACCGATATTTGCCAGATGGTCAATACCTGATGACCACGCATGCATAGGTGAAAGATCTATCTATTAACAGTAAGAGATAGACCAGTGGGTTTTAATATAATGGTATAAAAAGTTATTTGATGTTGTTTCAGATTTTAAATTTTTAGAAACCACTTTTCATAGAGGGTTACCATGATATAAAATAATTTGTTCAATAACTTAAAACCCAATGAAAATCTCTCTCTTTTCTAAATACATGTCTGCATCAGACTGGATTTTCTTCCTATGTTTCAACCAAAATAACATATCACAGAGGTTGAATGCAGATTGAATCTGGCTGTCTTCTAGCAAGCCAGACTTTAGGGAAATTTACCAAGAATGTAGAACAATCTCACTTCTCAATTCTTTTGTCCTGAAAAATATAATGATTTGTTATAAAAACATGCCATTTATATCACCATGTTTTGGGTTTACTGTTATTTTTAAATTAATTAATACTTGAATACTAATTAAATAATAAGCAATAAGAATACTTTAAAAGTTTCTCAGCTTTCATTCCTAATAAGAAAAATACAAATTAATATAACCTACATAAATTAATGCTTTTCACAATAGGAAGTATAAATGGACCCTGATTCCGAAAAGTTTAAGACCTGATTTAAGACAATTTCCTACCTCCTCATTCCTATGTATCTTAGTTCAGATTGCCAGAAAGAATCTGAATATTAATGATAAACAAAGTATGGCAAAGAATTTTAGTATTAATGGTAAATATCAAATTCAGTAATGTCTCTAATTTACTTTGAACCAATAGTCTCAGACCAAACTTATGTACTTCTATTCTTAAGTATCACAGAGTAAGTAACTTCTTCAGCAGTACTGATTAATAGCCCCTTATTGTTTATCCCATGATGATGCTAGGAAAGTCATTTATACATTCAGTAAGCATTTGGATACGTATTTTGTGTCAGACCCCAGCATTGTGTGTACATTTTACACACATATTTTAATCTTTAAAATAATACTACCAAGGTAGCAATTTGAATCAGTTGTCAGTAATTTATTACTCCATAACGAACCACCCCAAAACTCAGTAACTTAAAACAGATATCATTCCGTTTGCGTATAATTCTGTAGGTATGCACTTTGTTCTGGTCTCAGCTCGGTGGCACTTCTGCTTATCTCTCCTGGGTCACTCATGCACCTGCAGTCATCTGGCAACTCAACTGAATTTGAATGGTCTAAAATGGCCACTTCTCTGTCTGGCAGGTGGTATTGCCTGCCAGGTGGGCTTTATGACTCTGGCAGTCTAGCGTGGTTTCTTCTTATTGTGGCAAAACAGTTCCAAGAGGGTAACAGCAGAAGATGCAAGGTCTCTTAGGTTCTAGTCTCAGAAGTCACATTCCTCTATGTTCTGTTGGCTGAACAACTAACTAGGCAAGCCTAGATTTTAGAGATGGAGAAAAACTCTATCTCTGAAAGATGAGAATTGCAAAGTCACATTGCAAAGGAAGTATGAACAGAGATGGCAGGAATTATCACTGCCATTTTTAAAGCTGTCTATCACAGTGTCGTTCCATTTTATAGATGAAGAAACTAAGACATAGAACAGCTGGAAAGTGGTTGAGTCCAGATTTGGACACTGGTCTTTCTGTTGCCAAAATATATACTCTTAACCACTGAAATATTTAGATAGATGCTAAACCATTGTTTTAAGTCTAGGAATAAAGTCAGATGAGGCTTTGGTTTGCCATCTTTGTACTAAACTGTCACTGCCTACCCACTATCTCTGCTGCCACCCTCTGTGTGGTTCTCCATGTTCTGTGACATGCCCACACATTTCCCTGATAGATATTTGTAAGAAATATTGTCAGAGACCCTTGGACTCAAAGGAAAATGTGGAAGCATAGGTTCAGGGCTAAGAGAAAATACATTAAAAACACAAAATTCTTACATGGTTTCTATTGATAGGGAAATTAGAGCAACATTCTTTGCTCCAATCTGTACCTGAAATGAACTTATGAGAGATCTTGAGATGTCAATATTATTTAATGGACCCAGTGGACTCTTTCATATCTAATTTCTGGGAAGAAAGACCCACTTGTGCCATCTAGTACCATTGTAATTACTGTTTTTACAGAAAGAGAAATCCAGGAAGCCACCAGGAGAGTGAAGCAACAATTTGTTCTGAAGTGACTAATTTAAACTTGATCACTATGACATGTCTCCTTAAGCTTGAGATGTTTTACACAATGAGGTGTTCAATGTTTTCAATACTGTGATTTGCATAATCAGGATTTTATTTAATTATTTTGCAGAAGATTCTATTGTAATGAAAACGAAATAGTTATTAAAGGGTATAGACCTAGGCTGATGAATTCATTGTATTTTATGTGATTGCAGTATAATTTCTTGCAATAAATTTGGCTCTTAAGTGCCGTGTGTATGTGTATGACTGTGCACGTGCATGTGAGAGAGACAGAGAGAGGCATCTAAGAACATTGCAACATAGCACTCTACTTTGCAAATGCATGAATGAGCTTTCACTTTGCAAAATTGTCAATGCTAGAATATGTATCTACAGAGTAATATACTTTATTATAATTATAATTATTAATGGAAATAGATAAATATGTTCCACCGTCATATGATAGTTTCATTACCTCATCTTTTAGAAGGCCATCCGCAAGCATCTTAAAAATAAAAAAGGTATATTTTCAAGTTATTTTTCTTTCTCTAACATGCTAACTATAAATTCATTGTTTTCATACTTTCTATCATCATCTATATGATATTACTGATATATAGTTCATTTATTTGTAACAGATTGATTATAATTACTCAATTAGATGTGGAAGTTGTTTTATACTCTAATTATTATTTTTTAATATCTATTTAAGAATACATCTTGATTTACAAAAACACATATAATAAAGCGCATTATCTGAAAATGCAAGCAATACTGTTAATAGGGGTGGATATATCCATTTGGATTGTGAATCTGAAGCCTGAAAACACATTTGCAATTTTTTTTTCCATTAGAGGAAAAACAGATAGCTGGAAAACAACATGAGGAATTTGAGATGAGCACTATGGAAGGAGCTAAGGTGTTTTTTTGTTGTTGTTTTTTTCCATGTTCCCAAGAGTTTTTGTTTCATTTCATTTAGAAAATCCACTGGAGATAGTTTCAAGATGTAGAATCCTTATATGTGAAGTATCCCAAATGAAGTTGGAGCATCTGCGTTGAAAGTGCTTCAGGTTGTGGTAAGAGGAAATGATTCTTAATATGTTGCCTCTTGAAGAATGTAATGAGACATACACGTGTGTGTATGTATATATAATGTGTGTAGATATATATAAAATATCTTTTCTTCTTATGAACATATAATGAAATACAAATTATGAATGTTTATTACCCAGTACAGGAGTTTGAGATTTAAAAGAAAAAACTCTTTATTATTTTGCAGTGATTATTTTCTGGCTCTTGAAGTAGAATAGAGCACAGTGGGGGAGTCAAATTTGTCATTCATTTCCCATTATGTGTATGTGCATTATTTATGTTAGCCAATAAGTTATCCTAACAGCCTCAGGTGGTAGGTATTATTATCCCCACAGTACAGAAGTTCAGAGAAATTGGACTTCTGTGGAAACAGAAGTTCAGAGAAATTGAAACCTTATCCAAGATCATGCAGCCAATAAATGGCACAAGAGTAATTTGAGTGTAAGTGCTACTCTATCATTAGTGTGCTGCCTCTAGCACTTGTGATAGGTGAGGAGCCAAAACATTAACATAGGTTGTGGGCAACAACCTCAAGTTTTAACCTTTCATTTAGAAAAGAGTCATAATGACCTTTCCTCAGATGGAAAATCAAAGTGAAAGAATTTCCTTTATATTTTACTACTCTTAAAGAGAGAATTATTTCTATATATCTTTGACTAGTTACGTAGATGGTGGTGTTACAGAAGAAATTGAAAGTTATAGAAATACTGACATTGAAAAATGTATGGTATAATTTTCTCACTCATCTTTGCTGTAAGATGAAAATCTATAACCTTCCTCTATACAAATACCCTGTCATGGATGCTGACATGGTTTTATGGAACTAGTATTAATCTTTCCGTTATGGCTAATTGGTATATAACCTTGAGCAAGTAACTTAAAAAGTCCAATTTCCTTTTCTTGTTACCTGTGCCATTTTTGCAAGACTCCATTGAAATAAGAGATAATATATGAAAGGTACCTATCATTCTGCCTAGCACACTGTAAATATTCAATAAATAAGAGCCATATCAAAGAGCATATAATCTAAAAGCTATTAAAATATAAGCTACTATTTTGTTATAGCTCTATCTATGAAGATTTGTGATTAATGTTTATCTGAAAGATTCTCTCCATTCAACATTATGGAAAGTTAAGCTTGAACATATATGTGAGGTCTGTCTGGAAAGTATACAGCCATGTAATATGAAAAATAGAGATCTTTAATGACGAAGTTACAAGATACAAAATATATTGTACATAGGACAATGACTCCTCAGTCTGCTTCAAAGAAGGCACTTGGGACCTCACATGGTTCTCCCAGCATCTCTTCCACTGCTCAAAACGCTCTGCAAAATCCTTTTCTGGAATTGCAGTGCAATCAGCTGTGCCATATTTTCCTGAATGTCATTGACAGTCTGAAATTTCTTCCCTTTCAAAGGTGATTTTAGTTTTGGGAAAAGCCAGAAGTCATAGGGTTTCAATCTGGGCTGAGTGGGGTTGATTCACCTGTGTGATTTTATGTTTTGCCAAAAAACTCTGCACCAGACGTGATGCCTGGGCAAGCACATTGTCGTGATGAAGCTGCCGGTCACCAGTTGTCCTTAGCTGCGGACGTTTCTGTGGCATTGCATCTGTCGACCAAAAAACATTGAGATGGTACTCCTTATTAATTGTTTAGCCTGGAGGAATGTAATTATGATGGACAACACCTTCCCAGTCAAGAAACGCAGTTAACATGGTCTTGATCTTGCTGCGACTTTGCTCCTCCTTCTTCGGGAGTGGAGAACCAGGTGACCACCATTGGGACAACTGAGCCTTCATTTCTGGATCACAACTATAGACCCACAATTCATCTCCAGTTATGACCTTCCTGAGGAAATCTAGTTCATTGGTAACAGTATGAAGGAAGTCATTAGCAAATGCAGCACGATGTTCCATCTGCTCTGGTAGCAGAAGCCATGGAGCATATTTAACCATGACAAGATCCTGCCTCAAGATCTTGGACACCGTTTTTGGAATCCCCAGATTAACTTCTAGTTCTTGCACTGTCAGTTGCTGATCTTTGTTGATTGCAGCCCCTGTACATTCAACATTGTCAGGTGTGTTCTGCTTGTTGCAAGCCTTCCATTGTGGATTACTTTCAACAGATTCTCAACCATCTTTGAAGCATTTGTACCATACTTTTATTTGTGCTGCACTCATTGCATCATCCCTGAAAACCTTCTGAATCATCTGAATAGTTTCCACAAAGGAATGTTCAAGCTTAATGCAAAATTTGACACAGATTCATTGCTCTACTCACTCAGTCATTTTGAATGTGATGGCCACACAGTAAACATGCTCACTCAATAGTTGCATTCAGTGCCCCACAGATTAGTACAATGAAGTTGTCATTGTTCACACATGAGCATTGCAGTCTACTCACTTTGGCTGCAAGGTTACATCCATGTTGCACCACCAACTGTTATCCTTAAAGTAACAATGGCTGAATACTTTCCAGACAGAATATGTATATATGTGTGTGTGTGTGTGTATGTGTGTGTGTGTGTATGTGTGTTGAAAACATTTGTTTGGGGCAATTGTGGATTGCTGATTAAAGCCTTTAGACTTCCAGTACACTTTTAGGAACATTTGTTTATAAATGGCAGATCATGGGCTCTTTTGTTCTTGGGACTCAGCAGTGCCATTGGCTTTAGTTAATCTAGCTATCCTACCTAAAAAAATTCAAACAAATATGCCCTAGTGATCACAAACCAGATATCCACTCTGTGCCAGGGAGTCAGATATTTTTGAGTTATTCAATAGTGACACCTTAGGAGGCTGTAAAGCATTCTCTCAGTGTCAGTTGTGCTTACAAAGTTTTGCTTCTATATTGGTAATAATCAGCAGCACTTTTGTGGGAGCAGATAGCATACTTGCAGTTGAATATTACATTGTACTTTCTGTGTTGTGAAATGGAGGGGTGGAAGTCAACTTTCAGTGTCAGATTCAGAGGCATAGTCTTCAATCATCTTCAGATTCCAATGTGTGTTTTTCACTTTTTTTATGGTAGAGTTAAAGCCTATAATATTAATGAATGCAATAAAAATATTAGGCTGGAATCACCAATATCAGTAGACAAAGCCTTCCCCCAGAGTAGCACAGAAAGGGAATCTAGGCCTTTCTTTACTAAACCTATTTTCAATTAATTTTCATTCTGAGGACACCTGGATAAATGCCCATGTCCCTCCTATGCTGTATTACTTTTAAATTCAAGAGTCTTGAATTTGGGCAGAAGCTCTTAACAAAACATTCTTAAATTCCCCCTTTACATCCAGCTTTGGGGTGAGTTAAAAAATTGTTTCTCAGGGGTAGAATTCTCTCTGCTTAGGGCCACATTTCTCTTTGCTTTTTCTCTGTAATAACCCTATATTTGCTTCCTGTCTTACTGACTCTAAGCTAATGACCTCTTTTATCCTCACTATTTTCATTGTAATATGAGGATAACAGCTACATTACTTACGTTTTTAAGGATTACAAAAAATATGTGTAAATCATCTGCTTAGAACATTGCTGATGATCTTATATGACAGGCATATCTCTAAATCTGCTAATGGTGTTCGTAACGTGTGATCCTCCATATATACACATATATCCATCAAAGATTTCTTAGAGTTTTCCAGAATAAGGAAAAAATTGGTTCAAAAGATTGAGGTGACTCATCAGATTGGGGGGAGAAGGTCAAAGGAAGCTTCACCTGTGGCAGAAGTACCTAACCAGAAAATAAGCATGTTATTCACTTATTTTCAGGCCAAAGACAACAAACAGATCTTTACCTTAGGTTTGTACATATCACCTGTATGGCAGTGTGCCTTGATCATAGCTTTTGCACATTTTCATCTCTAGGTGAGTAGTTCTCAAGCTTTAAATCATTTACAATCACCTGGAAAACTATTATTAAACACACAGGGTACAGGATGCTATTTTGGGGATCCTACTGTAGTAAGATGGGTTGGGTCCTAAAAATATGCATTTTAAATATGATTATTCAGAACCAGAGCAATTCTGGTATACTCCACTAACTAGTGTTTAACATTTTTTGGCCTCAAAATTTTAAGTTTCACAGTCTAATTCAGAAACTTTATTGTTAGAGGTCAAATTGAACAATTTTATTCTGTAACAATTAAGACAAGTAGCTCAGAAACAAATAAGATTCAATAATTATTCTGTACACTTATTTGGCAGTAGAGTAACTTTGCCAAGAATTTGATTACATGAATTTACAAAAAGTTGACAGAACAACTAAATAAATAAAAAAAAAACTGGCATAATCTATAACTATTGTTCTGATTTGGCTAGTGTTTATTGAAACCCTTCTAATAACCAATTGTTTTCATATGTATGAGTTTATCAAATCATTATACTAGTCCTTCACAGTTTTTTGCATCCCCATTCTACAGATGAATAAAAATAGATCTATAGAAGTTACTGGCTTGACAAGTTATGATAGAAATGATAAGGCCAGGACTCAATCCTGGCACAAGACATTGTAAAACTGGTACAGTTGCTTCCTAATCCTAGGATAATTCAATTTTCCAGTCATGAAAGGTTTTGTTTTATGGCAGTCAGCAGCATAAGCACATATGGGAACAATCAGCCTGCATTTGTTTTGTTTAAGCTCCTGAACACTTAATTCACCATCACCTGCCAAGTTAGTCTTTGAAAGGCATCCGTAAAGCAGACCTGTTTCATCTGCTTTGTAAAACCACTCAGGAAAAGATTTTCTGAATAAATGTTTCAGGTATCTTCTACTGTTGTTTTTCATCAATGTGCTTGTTGACTGTGAACAATTCTGGTGACTGTTTAAATTACATTATTCAGTTAAATCAGTTATCAGACATTAAGCCTAGATAAATTCTTGGTCATGTAAACACTTTAAAAATCAAAACAAAAAACATAAATATCTCTATATGTGTGTGTATGTGTGTGTGTGTGTGTGTGTGTGTGTGTGTATATATATATATATTTTTTTTTTTTTGTATTCCCATCTCCTTTCTATCTGGGTTTGGCTTTGTGTCTAAATTCTAGCTAATGGGATGTTAGCTAAAAGAGTGTATGTCACGTCCCGGTCATATCCTTGAAAGGTGTAGGGGGTTCATGCTTCTTCTTCTTCCTTAATAACTTGGAAAATGGATGTGGGATGGGATGACTTCGTGAGCCATCTTGTATTATGCAGACAAAGATAAGTATCTGAAGATGGTAGAATAACAACACAGAAGGAGGTACTTACACCTGTTCAGTATACAGTGATAGTATAAAACTTCAGTCTTAAGGGCATGGGGCAGAGAAGAAAATTGTTCATTTTACTGGAAGGGGAGAAATGGTCAAAGATCAGGAGATGTTTCATGAGCATTCTATTTCAGTTGAATCTGGAAAGATGAAGAGACAGAATCAGAATGTCACAGCTAGCCTTGGCAGCGGAGGGACAGGGATTCATCTCCAGGTACTTCTGATATGGTGATAGTCCATGCAATCAGCCATTCTAGTGGCAGAGTTCTTTAGTTCTTGGTGATTTCTTTAATTGAATACAATTTATAAATTGGTACACCTGCCCCACTCCCCGTCCTCCATAACGTACTTCACTTGCTTCTCAGCTCTTGGCTCTCAGTAGTAATTACATTATAACTTAGTGGTAGAAATGATATACAAATTAAGATGTTTTTTAAGGAAACAACTGCAAACCTTCAGGTTTCACATGTACTTTTTCCTAAAAATGATCCAAATGAGGTTCCACTTATGGTCTTCCATATCTACTTTTTTACTTTCCCTTCCACAATAGCTCCTCTTTCACTGTACAAGACAAAGGTATGCTTCTGGTTCTTCCCATGGTATGCTGCCCTGAAGGATAAAATCCTCAGTGGGGCTCAGAAATGAGAAGAGTCAAAATAAAATGTAGCTTCCATAGGGACAGTCCCAGGAGAGGAAAACAAGGGAGCCTAAGGAAGAAATAAAGGAGGAGTACCTTATTTCTTTCAGGTGGCAAACTTATGGCAATGCTCTGTCTTTATCTACATGTTGTTTGCCACTTGATTAAGGTTTTTCTCCATTTACCCTTATCTTCTTTTGGTCTCTGCTTTATAAAATGGAAGATTCAAATATCTATACACCCAAGATTTTAAAGAACATATAGTTAAAGCATATATAGAGTAGATAATAATGCAGAAATTGTATGCTTTCAACTTATACAAGCAAAAATTAGGTTTTGATGTTAACTTTAAAAAACTCTGGGAGTGGCCCAGGCATGGTGCCTCATGCCTATAATCCCAGCACTTTGAAAGGCTGAGGCAGGAGGATCACTAGAACCCAGGAGTTCGAGATCAGCCTGAGCAACATAGCAAGATCCTCTTTCTACAAAAAATAAAATAATCATCCAGGTGTGGTGGGGCATACCTGTAATCACAGCTACTCGAGAGACCATTTGAGCCTGAGAGTTTGAGGTTGTAATGAGCTATGATGGTGTTGCTGCACTCTAGCCTGGGTGACAAAGTGAGACCCTGTCTCTTTAAAAAAAAAAAATGTGGCGGTGTATATATATATGTGTTTGTATGTGTATGTATTTCAAAATTATTTAGAAGAAAAATATATTGGAAGGCCTCCTCCCAAGTATAGTTGATTCTCTAGGGCTGCAGTCCCTAATCCCTAAGCTATGGACTGGTACCTGTCTCTGTCCTGGTAGGAACTAGCTGCACAGCAGGAGGTGAGTGGTGGTGAGCCAGTGAAGGAAGCTTCATCCCTATTTATAGCCACTCCCCATTGCTTACATCACTGCATAAACTCCGCCTCCTGTCAGATCAGCATAGGCATTAGATTCTTTTTTTTTTAGGATATGGATTTCAATTTGGGGGATTTTGTTTTTTGTTTGTTTGTTTTTTTTTCTTATTTTTTAATTTCAGCATATTATGGGGGTACAGATTTTAAGGTTTCAATAAATGCTCTTTCCCCCCCTCCCCCCACAAGTCTGAGTTTCCAGCATGACCATCCCCCAGATGGTGCACATCTCACTCATTATGTATGTATATACCCACCCCCCTCCCCCCTCCCCCCTCCCCCCTGCCCAACACCCTATTACTGTAGTACCTATGTGTCCACTTAGGTGCTGCTCAGTTAATACCAGTTTGCTGGTGAATATATGTGGTGCTTGTTTTTCCATTCTTGGGGTACTTCACTTAGTAGTATGGGTTCCAGCTCTAACCAGGAAAATATTAGATGTGCTATATCACCGTTGTTTCTTAGAGCTGAATAGTACTCCATGGTATACATATACCACATTTTATTAATCCATTCTCGGATTGATGGGCACTTGGGCTGTTTCCACAG
>VSMD01067810.1:0-30428 GCA_008750895.1 Mirza zaza
CCTGGTGTCTCCTCTCGTGCTGTGAGTCGTGTGCACTGCATGGACCTGGTGTCTCCTCTCGTGCTGTGAGTCGTGTGCACTGCATGGACCTGGTGTCTCCTCTCGTGCTGTGAGTCGTGTGCACTGCATAGACCTGGTGTCTCCTCTCGTGCTGTGAGTTGTGTGCACCGCATGGACCTGGTGTCTCCTCTCGTGCTGTGAGTTGTGTGCACCGCATGGACCTGGTGTCTCCTCTCGTGCTGTGAGTTGTGTGCACTGCATAGACCTGGTGTCTCCTCTCGTGCTGTGAGTTGTGCGCAGTGCATAGACCTGGTGTCTCCTCCCGTGCTGTGAGTTGTGTGCACTGCATAGACCTGGTGTCTCCTCTCGTGCTGTGAGTTGTGTGCACTGCATAGACCTGGTGTCTCTTCTCCTGCTGTGAGTTGTGTGCACCGCATGGACCTGGTGTCTCCTCTCCTGCTGTGAGTTGTGCGCACTGCATAGACCTGGTGTCCTCCTCTTGTGCTGTGAGTTGTGCGCAGTGCATCGACCTGGTGATCAGTGACTTTGGATATGAACACTCCGTGCTTTGTTTGCCACCTGTTGTATATAGGTGACGTCTCTGGCAGGAGGCGTGATCTGGTTACCAGAAAATCCAGGTGGGAAGGGACCAGGCTGCTGTCCATTGTCCTGCAGGACTAGTATGGGACACCCGCCAGTTCTTCCCTGTGAAGATGTGCAGTCTGAGGCTACCCCCAAAACACGTGGCACTAACTGTAGCCAATTTGTGTCTTTGTCCTCAGGTCGCCGAGGAGGATGCTGAGCTGGACGTGGAGCCCGCCCCAGAGGACACTGCAGAAGAAGTAACCGTACGTGCTTTGTCATGGCCTCATCATGGGGGAGACCGGGCAGGAGGGTGGAGTGGGGAGAGGGGACATGGACGTTCGAACTTGATGGCCTGTGGGTGGTCATTTTAGTGAAATGCGTGTACATGCACATGTGCACACACAAACACACACATCACACCCACATACAGTGGGCACATTATGTCTGACAATTTCCCTCAGCAGGAAGTTAGAACATGGGAAACCATAAGCCACGGCTAAACACACAGGCTTCGGTGTGGACTTTTGATGGGAGTGGGGGGTTCTCAATCTGGGCAGGCGCGAGGAATGGCCGGCGGGTGCCGGGGAGCGGCCGGCGGTCATGTGCTCTTCTGGAGGTTGCGTGCGGCAGCCTCTGAAGATGTCTCGCGCTGAGTCGGGCAGAGCTCAGCAGAAGCGGCCCGTTGGAGGACACGGCCTCGCGGGCAGGCTCAAGGCAAGACGGGGGCCTGGGTGGCGGGAGGCCGGTGGGAAGGGGCGAGGACGACCCGGAGGGAGAGACGGGCGCTGCTCCCAGGGCCAGACCCGGGAAGGAAGAAAGCGCTCGCCGGCCCTGACTGCAGGTGTCCCCGCCCTCGCCGCGTAGGCCGACTCGGGCCACGGAAAACCAGCTGCGACTTTGATAAACTGAGAATTTTTCTGCAGCGTCGCTGTCACGGGGGAGGGTCTGGCAAAGCAGAGCGGTGTCTGTGGGAGACACTGGGCATGGAAGCGCTCAGTCAGAAAGTGGGGTGGGGGATCCCAGCCGCCGGCTACCTCTCTGACCCTGACTCGGGGACTTTCCCGGAGCTGGCGGGAGCCCGGGAGCCTGATCCCTCCGTTTGCAAGACTCAGCACCCCGGGTCCCGGCCGCGCACCACGGGAACCCCACGGGAACCGTAACAGCTACAGACTTGCAACGCTGCCGGCTTTTAAGGCAGCTGGGAGACAGCACGGACGGAGAGGCCTGAATCGATGAGCGTTTCTGGTCTCATGAAAGGCTCAGATGCTGACAACTGCGCTTCACCACCGTCTAAGCCTGTGCACTCCGATGCAAAACGCAAGCCAAGGTCGCTGGCCCCGGTGACGTCTGGTGTTGGCTAAATAAGGAAGTGTGGCCTCAGGCTGTCTCACCTGCAGCCGGCGCCTGCACCTGGGTCCCTGCTGTTGTCGGTGCCGTGGGGTCCGAGGTGCACCTGTCTCCCTAGTCTGTGGCAATCTTGCTGGTTCTCCAGCAAAACGCTCAGCTGGGCCTCACACCTTGCCTTCCGGGGTGGCGGAGGAGGACGGGGAGTCCTGCTGTTTTTGCGAAGTTCCACAGAGGTCAAAGGGTAAAGAGATGTGTGTGACTCGGTGACTTTCCTGAAACGGGGAAGGACGTTTGGTTTGATGCCTGCCAGGTAGAGGGGTACGCGGGAAGGAGTGGCCTCCACGCCAAGGCACAGGGCCTGGGGCTCGAAGAAGCAAGCCCTGGCTGCCGGTGGTGGCAGCACCTTGCCAGGCACCTGCAGGAACTCTGGTTTCCGGCAACTGCAGTGTGTTTCCTGCAGGCAGATCACGTTGGCAGCTGGCTCCAGGAGCACTAAGATAATGCAGGTGCTGTAAGCTCTCCGTTCTGTTAGGCCCAAACCGAGCAGCAAGATGTGACGTGGTGTCCTGGTCCCTTCAGGCTGATAGAACAGAATGGCAGAGACTGGGCAGCTCATAAACAGCAGAAGTTTACTTCTCCCAGTTCTGGAGCTCAGGAGGTCCAAGGTCAAGGAGCTGACAGATTGGGAGTCTGGTGAGGGCCTGGTTCCTGGTCCCTGGACAGCCACCTTCTCGCTATGTCCCTGCAAGGTGGAAGGGGTGAGGGGGCCCCCTGAAGTCCCTTTCATAAGGGCCCTAGTCCCGTTTATGAGGTTCCACCCTCGTAACCTAATTGCCCCCAAACGCCCTGCCTTCTTGGTGGTTAGGATTTCAACGTATCAGTTTTGGGGGGACGCAGACATTCAGACCACAGCACATGACACACACCAAAGTACCAAAGCAACTAACAGAGAATGCGTCAGTTCATTAGCAATGGTTTTTTTTTGTTGTTGTTGTTGTTGTTTGTGTTTTTTTTTTTTTTTTTTGAGACAGAGTCTCACTCTATTTCCCCAGGCTAGAGTGTGAAGCTCACAGCAACCTCAAACTCCTGGGCTCAAGGATCCTCCTGCCTCAGCCTCCTAAGTAGCTGGGACTACAGGCATGCACCACCATGCCTGGCTAATTTTTTCTATATATTTTTAGTTGGCCAATTAATTTGTTTCTATTTTTAGTTGAGACGGGGGTCTCACTCTTGCTTAGGTTGGTTTCGAACTCATGACCTCAAGCGATCCTCACACCTAGGCCTCCCAGAGTGCTAGGATTATAGGCGTGAGCCACTGTGCCTGGCCCATTAGCAATGTTTATCTTCTAAGACTGCCTAGTTTGAAGTTGCCTTATCCTCAATATTTTGATGGAAAACTAAATGTGAATCTATTACAGGAAGGCAATAAAAACAGCTGACCTCATTAAAAGTTATTTTTGATAATGCAATATGCGATAGAGCAGATTATTACTATTTCCTGATGTTCACCATGTCTGGACGATAGAAAATCAGTGTCTTCGGTGCTTAATAACCGAAAGAAGAGTTCCCAACAAAGCTTAGGAGTATTTGCAAGACCATAATATTGATATTTAGACACATTTGTAGTGTTCATGAGAATAATACAAAATACTGGAGAAAATCGCCTGTTCACTTGATGTTTCTGATAGATGATGTTGGAAATTCGACACACACTTTTTCAGTCTAGCTGCAGATGAATGCCATTCAGGTATTCTATGCTGTTGGCTGATTTCTGTCAGAGATAAGCTTTTCTTCCTGCATCCTCCATGGCCTTGGGCGTGGTAGTGAGCTGGGGGTTCTGTAAGAAGGGTTTGTGGCTCGGATCAAAGCGGGAATTCCGTGGCAGCTGAACTGAGTGCAAAAGGTTCTGCCAGAGTGGACAGGTATGATCATTAGAAAGTCACCTTACTTAGGGGAAAAAAAATCATCCCACTCAACAATGGTTTTCTCATTCATTTATTCAATAGAGAATATTTATTGGTAACCAGTGGGCCAAACCTCATGCTCAACGCTGAGTAGTGAAAAGGTGAGTGAGGCTTGTCTCGCAAGAGTCCAAGAAGAGATCTTGTAATTACTGCACCTTGTAATTACTTTAGTCAATATGGATATTTTATGGAATTTTCCTCTTACATGTTTTTTAAAGCATAGAGCACACGTGGGATATGTTTAGTACGAGTAGCTCCGTGTGCGGTTCTTCCCCAGTTGCATCTCGCCTCCTGGTCCTGTCCAACTTCTAACGAAAAGGGCTCGGCGAAGGGCCGGCGCGCAGAGGGACGTGAGACGGAGTCCGCCCTTGCGCTTGAGTGAGACGTGTGTCTCCTCCCGTTGCCGCGGAAAGGCGTCCTCTCCCAGGAAGTCGGCGTGGACGCGGGGTGGGGGTCGAGTTGTAGATTCACGGAGCGGCGGCTCTGAGCTTAGTTTCTCGGGACACCTCAGAGGCAGGCACCCTTCACAGCAACCACAAACCTCGGCAGACGCCACCAGGAAATACCTCTTTCAGTGATTATTCGAGGGCTCGGTATAGACACCACAGCCACGGAGGAAAAATCTACGAGAAAAATGTGTTCCGTGAACACACGAGGTGCCTGCTCCGCGCGGCTTTGCGAGCCTCCTGCTTACTGCTCTTCTTTGGCAGGTGGGGCGCTGGGGAGTTGTGCCGCCCGGGGAGTTGAAAGTGGAAGGCAGGGAGCAGACGCATGGCTCACACAGGTGCTGCCCTGCAGGGCTAAGTGAGCGAATTTTTTATGAGTCTGGAGGTGACCCGCTGCCTCGCCGTCCGGGAACCCCATTTAGAGGCTGTGCCAAGACAGCGCGTGAGACTTGCGACTTGCACCGCCACACGGCGCCCGGTTAGTCACCTGTGCAGGGCAGGAGGTATCAGGTGGCCGGCGCACACCTCTTGAAGTGCTGTGCAGGGGGTGGCAGGGAGGGACGGGGACGTGGTGGCCAGGGAGTCAGGAGAGCCCGTGTGCAAAGCGCTGGGCCAGGAGGCGCCGGACCTGCCGGTTCCCACCACACGGGGCCGCGTCTCCTGACCGCCAGGCCGCCAGGCTCCGGCCTCTGTGCTATTCGGTCACCTTTGGTCTCTCCGTGTTCTTAGACGCACAGGTGATTTAGGTGGGTTTTCATTGCACACAGCAACCTGTGAAGCATATGAGAGTTTGTCACGTGTGTTTTTTGGAGTGCTTAGATTTTGCGGTCATGTTTACTAATAACCATAAAGACCATTTTCGTATCTGGTCAACTTGAGGAAACCAGCTCCAGAGAAGCAGGTGCACTCGTTGGCGAGCGTGGATTTCCCCGTGGCTGTGGGGGTGTTTCCCACGTCCCTCAAATCTCACTCTCTGTTTTGGTAGCAGAACAGAAAGTATCTGCGCGTGTGTGAGTTGAGTGTGTGTGAGTGTGTGCTAGTGTGCATGTGTGAGTGTGCATGTGTGTGCAAGAGTGCGTGCGTGTGCGTGTGTGAGTTGAGTGTGTGTGAGTGTGCGTGTGTGAGTGTGTGCTAGTGTGCGTGTGTGAGTGTGCATGTGTGTGCAAGAGTGTGTGCGTGCGTGTGCGTGTGCGAATTGAGTGTGTGCGTGTGTGAGTTGAGTGTGTGTGCATGTGTGCATGTGTGTACGGTGTGTGCATGTGTGTGTGTGAGTGCGTGTGCATGTGTGTACGTGCAAGTGTGTGTGTGCGCGTGTGTGTGGGAGTGTGTGTGTGAGTGTGTGTGCGTGTGTGAGTGTGTGTGTGTTGGGGGTGGCACTCCCTGTTGCCAGCCATCAGTAGGCAGGAGAGCGCTACAGGGGACCACGAGGGTTTTGCTGGGGCTCCGGAAGCCAGACGACAGTCTCGTGACAATCTCTGCGAGCGGGGGAGGGTGCTGAAGATGCGGCATCGACTAAGGGGTCCAGGAGGGACCCTCAAGCCTGGGCACGGGGCCCCCTCTCAGGGCGTCGGCAGGACCCACGGCAGCTCCTGGCTGAGCTCCTGAGCTCTGTCGGTGTGGCCTCCTGCCGTGACCAGCTCCCAGCTGCCCCGGGTGGCTACAGTTTGGCTTCCTTGCTGGCTCCTCTTGCTCGGGGAGAGGCATGGAGGAAGGCCGGGGACACTTTCAGGAGCTGACAGGCACTCGGAGGACCAGCCCTAGAACATGAGCAGGACACTGCCCAGGCCGGGCTGAGCCACTGTGCAGAGTCGCCGGTGGATAACTGCACAGCCCCCCCACCCCCCGCCTCTGGAATCCAGACTCCGTTCCTCTTGTGGGAGGGAGGGAGGGAGGAAGGAAAGAAACAACCTCAACTGCTTTGCATAGAAATGAGACAAGATGAACAATGAAGCCTAGGAACTAATAAAGCAATTAAAAGCAAGGCAATTACAGTTTAAAAGGGATAGTTAATAGTTTTGAAAGAAGATTGATAAAACAGTCTTCCAAGCCCTGCTTATTACCTCTTAGGAATCTGTCTTTTAAAACCTCTATTGCGCCTCTAAAAGCCAGTGTTACATAAGTCACAGGGGCGACGTCAGTCCATGTGCATTTGTGTTTCTTACTGCTTTTCTGTCCAGCAGGCGAAATCACTTTAATCCCTACAGAAATTCTAGAAAAGGGTGGCGTAAACATAACGCCTGGAGAGAGGGTGATGTGGCCAGCCCATCTGTGTTTCACCACACTGGAGGGGCGGGTGGCAGTAACACTGGCTTGGTAAAACATTAGCATTTACTGAGGCAGAACTGAAGGGAAATGTATGATTTTGTGAAGAAAATCGGTGCAGCATAGCATGTGACACGTAAGTGGGAATTATCTGAGAAACCCAAAAAGACAAGAAGTCTGGCTCTTGTCACCTGTGGACATCTGCCCTTTTGGTCATTCCTGTCCCGCTCGAGTGTTGCCATGCGCCACTCGTGGACAGGTGAGCATGCTAGACACCATTTCAGGTGTCTGAGACCCTCGTTTCTCTGCTTCTGAGAGGGGCTCAGCAGGTGCGGCTTCCCAGGGGACTTTCCTCGGTTCGCGTGAGCGTGAACGTGCTCTAGGCCCGTGGGCACCGGCTGGAGGTCACGTGCAGTGGCCCCAGAGCTCGGTCAGGAAGCAGCGTCACCGACAGGCGGCAGAGCAAGCAGAGCAGAGCGTCACCCGCTCAGCCATCGGGCAGGCTGGAGTGAGCGCCAGCACGGCGTCCACGCGGTTTCGCACAGCCTGCTGGGGCAGAGCAGTCGCCGCCCCTGCGGCCATGCGGTTTAACGGGCGGTCACAGAGAAAACGCCGGCTCTCCGGGGGAAATAGTTCTCACCCTGCCGCAGCCGAGCATCACCTTCTGTGCGGACACTGCTGGCGAATCGGGAAGCAGCACACGGAGTCGCAGCTGCATCCTGCCTGTGCTCCGGGGCGCAGAGCAGCAGGTTAGAGAAAGCCTTGAGGTCAAGTCTGGGGCGTCCTTGAGGCCTGCCGTGTTCCAGCCCGTGAGGCATGCGGGTGCGGCGTCCTCCCGTCTACATGGGAACCGCTTGCTAGAGTAGGAGCCTGCCTGTGCATGCCCCGCTGGTCCCCACCTCCCCACAGCCACCCAGCCCTGGGGGCCGGTGGGACGTCTGCTCCTTTCCTCCCATTCTTCAGGTGGTGGAATTAAAGCTTCAAAGATGATGGGATTTGTACAGCAGAGCACCAGCCGATAAGGGAATTTCAAACAGAGGCTCTTTCTGCAGACCTACGTTCTCTCGCTGGTATCATCCATTTCCTCCAGGGCAGCACCTAGCACTGGGGGCAGATTTTGGGTGGTGGAGTCAGGGCGTGGGGCAGACACTGCGGCTCCGTCCTTCCTTCTGCCCAGGCCTCGGCACAAGCTACGGCCGCCCCTGGCAGCACAGAGGGCCCTGCCCGCCCACCCACACCCGGGACAGCCACTTCCAGAAGGCGCCAGAGCCCCGGAAGCAGCTGGGCTTGTAGGGAAGCCACCCTCTGGGAGCCGAGCTGTCTTGGGGGACAGTCTGGGGGTTCGGTTCTGTGTCCCCTCGGCCCCACCCCGGCACCCTGAGATCCCTTCCCCTTCTCTCTCCTCTCTTCAAATTGGAAAAACACAAAAATGTTTTTTTTTTTTTTATGTGCGCCTAAAATCCCCAGGGAGCTTTAGCTGGAGATGCTTTTAGACATTATGGCCCTTTGTTCTCTGGCTGATATCTCTGTCATGGGGGGGGGTGTTATTGAATTATGAGAATTACAAAAGTTCCTTATATTTTATTAACCCCAAATGGACAATTTAAATAAATATGGTAAGGATATATACACACACACACATACGCACACACATATATCCACACACGTATGTATATATTTTGATTGAGTAGATTTTCCTCCATAGACGATGCTGTGAGTGTTTGGGAAGGTACAGGGTATCAGTTAGAAAATCGAACAGCTTTTCGTCCTGCAGATATTTTGAAGTAATAACAAGGAAAACAAAACCAAAAAGTCACCCTCAAGCAGCATGCTTGCAGCTGAGAGCTGGGTGTGGAGACAGACTTTGCAGTTGTTATGTGAGTCATCGAATTCTCCACGGAGTCATTAAAGCACATTTTTGCAGGATGTACCCAAACAGCCCTCCGCGCCAAGCGCTCGTTGTGTAACCAAACGGCGCCTGGAAGGAAGCGTGCCCGCTGCGCCTCTCTCCCGCGGAGCCGGCCATGGGCGCGTTCGTGACGGGTCGAGCTCCCTTCCCCTGAACCCCGAGTGCGACCCTCTGTCTCACGTGGGACAAATGGAGCAAATTATGTGTGACTTGTATGCAAAGAAAACAAAAGGGTGCGCAGCCTACTTGCGGAAACGGTTTTGTGGACGTGTACCGAGCATCTAGTTTAGGCTGGACACGGTCTAGGCACATGGGACGGAGACAGGTATAAGACGTAGCTCCTGCCCTTTGGGAACTCACAGGCGGCTGTTTGAGGATTTAGTCACACGAATGCATATTTCCAAATTAACAGGGCAAGTATAATGAGAGGCTGATTTCTTTTTTTTTTTTTTTTTTTGAGACAGAGTCTCACTCTGTCGCCCAGGCTAGAGTGAATGCCGTGGCGTCAGCCTAGCTCACAGCAACCTCAAACTCCTGGGCTCAAGTGTTCCTGCGGCCTCAGCCTCCCGAGTAGCTGGGACTACAGGCATGCGCCACCATGCCCGGCTAATTTTTTTTTTTCTATATATATTAGTTGGCCAATTAATTTCTGTTTATAGTAGAGATGACGTCTCGCTCTTGCTCAGGCTGGTCTCGAACTCCTGTGCTCAAGTGATCCTTCTGCCTCAGCCTCCCAAGTAGCTGGGACTACAGGCATGCACCACCATGCCCGGCTAATTTTTCTCTATATATTACTCTGCCAGTTAATTTCTTTCTATTTATAGTAGAGACGGGGTCTCGCTCTCGCTCAGGCTGGTTTCGAACTCCTGCCCTCGAGCAATCTGCCCGCCTCAGCCTCCCAGAGTGCTAGGGTTACAGGCGTGAGCCACCGCGCCCGGCCAAGAGGCTGATTTCTTAGTTTCCTTCCTACGATGACGGAAGGTCTCGAGTATCCACCGCAGGGGGCTGGTGGCTCTGGGCACCCTGGCTCCGAACCACACATCAGCTCGAGCTGGTGCCTCCCTCCCCCTTTCTCTCCGTGCCTCCGGCAAATAGCTGTGCGGCTGGCACCGCGATGGCGCCAGCGGTGCAGTGACGAAGAAGACGCAGAAGTTCTGCCGGCAGGGATCTCACACTTCGGCGTTCTCTCGAGTAATGACGCTGAGATCACTCCCTGCGGGGTGCTGGGGTGGTGGACACTCCACGCACAAGGCCCAGACACCTCCGCACGGCGGGCCCGGTGGCCTGTGGCAGGAGCAGCGTGTGGCCCTGTGCCTGCCAGTCTGGTGTGAGACGGAGCAGGGGAGGGGACCGGGACAGCAGGGTTCAGATACCAGGGTCAGGGCTTGGGTTTTACTCCAGTGCTTCTGAGAAGCCATTGGAAACTTCCAAGCAGGAAGGCAATGGGCCCTCATTTATATTTTTTAAGAAAAGCCAGTCTGGTCGTTGGGCTCAGAGGCTCGAGGCGTGCGGTGGAAGGGGCCGATCCAGGAGACTAGGGAGGAGGGGACGGGGTGCTGAGCCTACAGTGGAGGCCTAAGACCCTGTCAGGCTCTGGAACCTGCCTCTGACGGCCACCCTGAACGGGGCTCGAGGGCCCCCGTGACAAAGAGCCACGCCCAGGCTGCTCAGGTAGCCGGGGTGTCAGCTCTCACCCATCTGGAGCTGGGCGTCTGGACTCAGGAGGCGACTGGGTTGGTGCCTTTCACAACTCTTGGGGGGACTCTGTCCCGGGCCTACCCCCTCACCCTGATGCTTTGCCGGCAATCTTTGGCATTCCTGGCTTTTGGAAGCTTTTTTCCATCTCTGCCTCCTTCTGCACATGGTGCTCTCGCAGGTCACAGTGGCTTGTGCCTTCTCGTGATGCCAGTTATATAGACCAGGGCCCACCCTGGTGACTTCCACCCGTGTTACACCTGCCACGACCCTGCTTCCAAAGAGGGCCGTGTCCTGAGGTGCAGGGGTTTAAGACTGCAGCCTCTCTTGGGGAGCACAGCTCAACGCATGGCCAAGCCTCTGCTTGGGGAATCCAGCCGTGCTGGCTTCACGGGTCTGGCTCTAGAGTCTCTGCCAGCGACCCTGCCTCTTAAGGCGTGGGCTAAAGTCCACAAATGGCACGCGGACTGATTTTTACTGTGATTTCTGCCTCTGCCCCCGGCCGGGAGGAGCGCAGAGGGCTTCTCCCTGCTGCACTCTGCCTGGGCACTTGTTTGTGCCCGGGAGGTGCCAGGTCACCCCCAGACTCGTCCAAGGCCACCAGAAGCACAGTGACCCTTAGGGAAGACCTGGGGCCACCCACCCCAAACTCCTGGTCATGGGGGTGACCTACACTTTGGGGATGTCTTTGCATTGGACCATTGTCCTCTCCCTACACAGGCCCCTCCCTGGCCGGCCCCCCGTCCCTTTAGAGGATGTCATGGTGTTGGCCTTATGCCACGTCGGAAGGAGGGAACGAAGCACAGGTCGTGTCCCGGTGCCCTTAAACCTTTCTCGCCATTGCCTTGGCAGCGAAGGCAGTGAAGCACTGGCGCTGGGCCCCTTCCTGGCTCAGCCAGCGCAGCCCCGTGCACCTCGGGGAGCGGCCGCGGCACCTGCTCCACTGGGTCAGGCGCGTCTCAAACCACCGTCTCAGACCCGCCTGCTTTTGTTTTTGTTTTCTGCTGCAATTAGCTTTTCATTCTTCCGTTCTCACCTTGCCTTCCTGTGACTTCAAACACCCATACGGCATTCTTCCAGCTTTCTTGGCCCCGACTCCCTCGTCTTCGGCCTTTGGAAAGAGTCCGTCGTTCACCTGAGACCTCCGTCCCCAAGGGCCCTCTGCAGAGGAAGGCAGAGGGTCAGAGCCAGAGAGCAAAGGGTGACGGGAGAGGAGGCCGGTCATAGGGATGCCATCAGGGGTGATGGGAGCAGGGCGGGTCACAGGGATGCCGTCAGGGGTGACGGACAGGAGCCGGGGTGGGTCACAATGATGCTGTCGGGGGAGGGGCATGAGCCAAGGACCCAGCCCCTCCAGGACAGGGCAGCCACCTCGCTGGCACGGTGACAAGCACGTACTTAGGCTTCCTTTCCTGCTTCTGCAAAGAGGAAACCGGAGGGGCCTTCCACCTTCTAACAGGTGGGACATTCAGCTTCCTCCGAAAACGCGAGGCTGTACGTTTGGTGTTTAGTGATTAGCCAACCTCCTGCGGCTCAGAAAGCAGCTCACTGGCCTTCTATTATAGCGAGGAGTGTCCCCACGTGGGAGCTGGTACCCCGACCGTGCTGCGCACCATCAGAGTACCCCCCGTGAAACGACCAGGAGTGGAAACATCGCACCTTTGTTTTCCTAGAGCGTTTTGGTGGCACCTTCGGAAACCGACTCCCCAAACCACTATGTGCTCAGCCCTGGAATGCGTCTGCGCCGGGCAGAATTCCTGTTTTCCGGGCACAGACGGGTCCCCAGGCAGTCCTGCCCATGGGAGGGTTAGGAGGGGGAAGCCCGGGTGCTCCCTGGCGGTGTAGATGCTGGCTCCGGGGTCTGGGAGCTGCTTCTCTCCGTCATGGGCAAGAACCACCGGAGACTCCAATGGGGTGGCAGATCCGGGTTGGGTTGGCAGGTCTCAGCGGGGCCCGAGGGTCGGCAGCTCCAACGGGCTTCTGGGTGCCGGTGTCAGGCAGCGCACTGACTGCTCACGTTCCATTTTGGCAGGCGCCGCTCGCCGCCGAGCCCCTCGCGCGGGGCTCCAGAGACTGAGCCGCTCGGCCCGCGACTCAGTGTCCCCCGTCCCCACGTGGGGCGCCTGGGCTCGTGGCCTGTGGCTTTGGCCGATGGGCGCTTCTAGCTCACGCACAGAATCGACGGCGTCTTTGTGTGTGCGTCCCGCAGAATGCGAGAGGGGAAACTCGCTCATAGGCCGCTTGGAATCAGAACACGTTCTGCTTCTTGATTTCCGTTTCTCACGGGGAGGCTGTGTGTCAGTCCTGCGAGAAAAGTGTCTGCATGGGCGAAGCGATCACTCACCAACTGCAGCAGCAACACAAACTGCAGTGTTCCGGTTCCGTGGCGGACATAGAAGCCGCGGAACACGGATAACGAGGGAAAAAGAGTCGGATAATCTTCAAAATCATACTTTTTCTTGAATGCTCGGTAGAGCAAGGCCCCAGGTGAGCTGCACCCCGGGGAGCCTTTGCGAGGCAGTTTTGCCTGTGGCAGAGGGCGTGAGGCAGACGTGGCCACCCTCGCAGCAGGGAGAGACCCAGCGGAGTGGAACCCTCCGCAGCGCCTGGAATCTCGGCCCAGACATGGGGCTCCCCCTCCCCCACCGCCCAGCCCCCGCCCCGGACCTTCACCTTCACCACGGCTGTGTGACAGGGGGACAGGGTGGGCAGGACCCGCAGGAGCCCTCCAGTGCTGCGCACACACAGGGAGCCCACCCTGCTCCCAGACTTTCTCTACCACGATGCGATGCCCTCGGCCCCTGGGAGACGGAGGGGACCCTGCCTGTGGGAGACGTTGACGCTGAAGCCAGGTGTGCTGGGTGGTCAGGACCCCCGCCCTGCCCCCACCCCGCCCCCGCCCCGCCCCCGCCAGCTGTGAACCACGCCAAGCAGGAGGCAGCGGCACCCACCGCTGGCCCAGGGAGAGTGAGCTGAGCCCTGGGAGAGGGAAAAGCAAAGCGCTGGGCACCTGGGGAGGACGGAGGCCCGCTGTGTCCTGGCCGGAAGGAAGAGGATGGCTTCATGAAACAGTAGCATTTACGGAGGCAGAAGTGAAGGGAAATGTATGATTTTGTGAAGAAAACTGGTGCAGGGTAGCATGTGATGCGTAAGGGGGAATCATCTGGAAGACTCCAAAAGACAAGAAGTCTGGCTTTTGTCACCTGTGGACATCTGCCCTTCTGGTCATTCCTGTCCCGCTCGAGTGTTTGCCAGGGGTCACTTGTGGACAGGTGAGCATGGTTGACACCTTTTCAGGTGTCTGAGACTGCGTCGGGGCTCTCCCACCCGAGACACTCAAACAGGGGAGGTGGGCTGGCTGCACCGTGGCCCAGCTCTCGGGCTCCTCTGCGGTGGGCTGGACCGGAGGCCCCCAGGGAGCCTCACGGTAGAGACGCCAACACCAGCCTTCCTGGGGGGAAGGGAGGGGCCTGGCAAGGGTGTGCAGAGACAGGGCTGCGGCCAGGTGAGCAGCGCCTGCTGCAAGCTGAGGGTGGGGCAGGGACACTGAAAAACTCCCTGGCTCCCCACTCCCATTGTAAGCACAGCAAAGCCACCGCATGCCACAGGAGGAATCGAGGACTCTGGTATGCTGATGGCAACTGTAACAACGATAAAACCCAAAGCCGGGTCAGCTGCTGACTCGGTGACATCAGCCCCCAGCTCTAAGGGACTGACAGCAGGAGTGGCGTGGCCAGCTTTGGGCACAGGTCTCTAATGATCTTCTGCCACAATATCCAGGATCTGGTGAAAGATTAAAAGACAGGCACCAGAGCAAACAGACAAAAACTAAGCAAAAAAGCGCAGCCGTTGTCAAGACTGACTGAGATGCAAGAACCAACAGCTAGGACTTCAAAATAATTATTATAGTAAAAGGTCTAGTGGAAAAAATGAAAAATGTGCATGAACAGATATTGAGTTTCAGGAACAAGAGGAAAACTATCCAGATAAGTCAAATGGATGTGTCAGAAACTTTTAAAAGTGATACCAGAGATGAGGTATTCTTTAATGCGTTTACTAACAGATTGCACACTGCTGGGCAAATCAGAGAACTCAAAGGTAGATAAATAGGAAATATTTAAACTGTATAGTCTTATATTTACTAAGGATACTGGGTTTATAGTTGAAAACCTTCCTGCAGCAAA
Source organism: Mirza zaza (assembly GCA_008750895.1). NCBI lineage: Eukaryota > Metazoa > Chordata > Mammalia > Primates > Cheirogaleidae > Mirza > Mirza zaza. Next base: position 14,393 of record VSMD01067810.1, read on the forward strand.
ACTTTCAAGACTAGTTGGATTCACGAGTGACTTCTAGCAAACATTTAAGGAAGAAATAGCATCAATTCTACACAAATGGGTCCAGAAAATACAAGTGGAGAGAGCATTTTCCTTCTCATTTTATGAAGCTGGAATTACACCAATACTAAAACCAGCCAAAGAGATTACAAGGAAAAAAAATAAACCAAAACTATAGGACACTGTCTCTTATGAACATATACTGAAAAAATCCTTAGGAAAATATTAGCAAGTTGAATCCAGTAATATATAAAAAGAATAATGCTTCATAACAAAGCAGAAATTATCCCAAGAGTGCAAATTGGGTTTAGCACTTAAACATAAATTGATATAACTTACCATATTAACAGACTATAAAGAAAAAAAACATAATTGTCTCAGTAGCATAAAATCACTTGACAAAAATCAAAATCCATTACTCAGAAAAATTCTCAAAACTGTGGATAAAAAGGGATGTCCTCAACATGATAAAGTGCTTCTACAAAAACCAGCAGCTAACAGCATACTTGATGGTGAAAGACTGAATGTTTGTGCCTTAGGATTGGGAAGAAGACAACATTGTTTACTTGTACCACTTCTATTCAACATTATATTGAAAATTATTGGTAGTGCAATAAGGCAAATTATATGTATGTGTGTTATACAGATTGCAAGGGAAGAAAGAAAATGGCACTTATTTGCATATAACATGATTGTTTGCATAGAAGTTAACAAATTATCTATAAAAATATCTACTAAACCTAAGGAGTTTAGCAAGTTGCAGGATACAAGGTAAAAATGAAAAAGTCAATTGTCTTTATACAGGCAATACAAATTAGAAATTGAAATTAAAATGATAAGCAATAGCATCCAAAATCATTAAACACCTAGGGGTAAATCTTACAGCACATGTGTGAGGTTAACATGCTGAAAATTGCAAAACACAGCTGAGAGATTAAAGAAGACCTAACTTAATAAAGAAGGAATGCCGAGATCATGATTAGAAGACACAACATTTTTTAAGGGGCTGATTTTCCAAATTGAGTTTGGGGTTCAATGCAATGCCAATCAAAATCTCTGCACTTTTGCTCATAGAATTTGACAAGCTGGTTCTTACACTTATATGGAAGTTCACAGGACATAGAATAGCCCAAACAACTTTGCAAAAGAAAAATACAGTTGGAGGACTCACACTGCATGTTTTAAGGTTATTCTACAGAGACCAGTGATTGAGACAGTGTAGTACTGGCATGAAAGTGGACGTATCAGTCGAAGGAATGAACAGAAAGAGACTGTCCTGTTTGTGGCCAGTTGATTTTCACACAGATGCCAGGGTAGTTCCATGGGGGAAATATCAAATTCTTAACAAATGGCGTTTGAACAATTGGATATTTATAATCAAGAAGGCAAATCTTGATACTTGCACCATTTACAGAAATGAATAAAAGGGGACCGTTGGCCTAAAGGTAAGACCTAAAACACCACCACCAACAGAAGAAAACATAATTGGCTTAGTCAAAGGTTTCTTACGTAGCACACAGAAAGCATGAACCGTAAAATAAAATAAACAAACAGGACTCCATAAAAACTGAAGACTTCTGTCCTTGAAAAGACACTGTCAGAAGAATCAAAGGACTGGCCAGACTGGGAGAAAACATTTGCAAAACTCGGACATGATAGAGGATTTCTACCCAGACACCATAAGGAACTCTTACAGCTGGAAAGTGAGACAAACACCCAGTAAAAACGGGCGAAGGATTTGAACAGACATTTTAACAAAAATGTAAGAATGGCAAATGAGGACATGAAAAGATGCTCACCATCATTAGTCATTTAGGAAATGCAAATCAAAACCACCACGAGATACCGCGGCACGCCTACTAGAGCAGCGAGAACTAAAAAGTCTGACAATGCCACAGGCTCACGAAGATGTGGAGTGGCTGGGACTGTCTTCCCTCGGTGGGAATGCAAAGTGACACAGCCGCCGTGGAAAACGGTGGGCGGCGTCTCATCGAGGCAATCGCCCACGAATCCCAACAATTCTTCTCCTAGATGTTTACTCAAATTAAAAACCTTTGTCCACAAAAATGCCTGAACGTGGACATTTACAGCAGCTTTGCTCGTAATCGTAAACAACTGGGACCCGCTCAGATGTCCATCAGCTTGTGAACAGAGACACAATTGTGCCACACTTCTGCGGACCGGACGCTTCCCAGCAGTGGCGGGAGCAAACCGAGGTGCGTGCAACAACACGCGCTCATCTCAAGCGCTTTAGGCTACGTGAAGCCCCCAACTACCGCGTGCTGTATACTCCACTTACATATGTAGAGCAGTGGTTTCTGGGAAATGTGAGCTGCGGGAGGAAAGTGTGTAGGGTAGGGGTGCTGTACCTGGACTGTCAAGGCGTTCCATGGCTGGATAAATGTGTCAACACTCATCGATCCGTGTGTGCCCTCAAAGGAAGTGAATTGTCCTATAGGTGAATTACGCTTCCGTAAACGTGACTTAGAAAATGTAAGCTCTGGCGAGTTACAGTTTCAGATATTATGTAATAAAGGACAAATCCACATTCAGTCATGAACACCTTTGCCATGGCGGGTAGTTTGATCTCTGCCGCTCCCGCTGCTCTGCTCTGTTGGTTGAGAGTGGTCTCTCCCCTGGCAGATCACCTGGCTGTGGGTCTATTGCACCACCTCCACCTTTTCTAGGCTTCAGTTTCATCCCCTGCGAGGATAGTGTTCGCGTCTACTCCATGGTGGTGAGGAGGAACTGAGGAGACTCCAGGCCAGCGTGGCTCACTGCCTGCACGTAGGAGCGCTCAGTAGACATCTGCTGGTGTGGTTATTCGCATTCTCACGGGAGACAAAGCTTGCCAAACACCTTAATTAGGCAAATCAAGTTGCTCTTGCATGAGAGGGCAAGCTGCTTTCAAATAAATTGCAAGAGCTACTTGCTATCAGGCGCTTTAATGTGAACGCTATAAATAAAATGTGCTCTTCAAGGTGTTGTGTGGATAAAGTTGGCTCAGCAGTTCTTTTCCAGCATTGAGTTCCTTTAGTTGTGAGTGCTTGAAAGTAATGAAACTACAAGTAGTAAAACTACTTTAAACGTATTTCGATGATTCACGGCCGTCGTTAATTCAGACTATTTCTTCGGTCCACTCAAGTTAACGACATCGGACGTCAAAGCCAAAGATGTAGAAGGAAATCCGCCAGTTCTCTGGATCTTACACATCTTTTGACGTTTGAACCGTGGGTGACTGCGGGACTCCCAGCACGCTTCTCGAGAGACGGATTTAGAGAAATTTGTCTTCAAGCTGGAGTCAGTTTCTCCAGACATAAGTGGACCCAGCATAGAGACAACAGCAACAAAATCCCCGCCTTGGGGCGATTCCACTTCGGCGCGGTGGTGTGTTTTGTCTCTAGGGGTAGCGTCGTGTCGTGGTGGCAAGGGGGGTATTTCCCTGGGGTTGCACGCCTGGCACGGGGGGGGGGGCGTCAGGAGTGGGCTCGGACTGGATTCAAATCCTTGCTGAGCCCCTGCTGTCTGTGTGCCTGAGTCCAGATGTGTGTCACCAGCCTCCATCTCTACCCCTGCCCCACTGAAGGACACCGGACGCCACCTGCCACGTGCCCAAGTCTCACTGGTCTCGGCCCACACCTGCCCTTTTCCTGGCTTGGCAAATCCCAACGCCACCAACCGTCTTCCTCCTGTTTGCTCTCTTTCCTTTCATCACGAAAGGTGTTTCCAAGTCTCTCCCAAGACCCAGCTGGAAATCTGGTATGCGTCTTAAATTCTTCCTCAATCACACCGTAAGACCAATAAAAATTTCTGCCCCAGCAGGGAGGGCGGGATGTGGAGTCCAGGAGGAAGGGGGTTGGTCGGAAGAGGCTCTGCAGGGGGCCACTCTGACCACCGGTCTCTGCCCCACCCCCACACTGACTTCAGCCCAGGGCTGAAGCTGGGGAGTAAGACAGAGACTCAGCAGCCCTGTTTTCATCAGGAGATTTTTACTGGTTCTACTCGTTTTGCCCCCAGCATGTTTCTGTAGTTTGCCATAGCAAATTCTGTCAGGTGCGCTTGGCTGAATGCTCTCTCTTCTAACAGCATACATGCACTTGTGCAGCCACGTATTTGTGCCCGATCTATATTCCAAGAGGACTTTGAGGCACCTCGCTAGAAATCCTTCCAGAATAGATTGAAACTAACAGCCAGATCAGGGTGACAGAACAGTGAATGCAAAGAGTAAAACAAAAGATAAATATTCGCCAGCCTATCCCCACAGTTTGTTTTCACATTTTTACTGAAATTGCATATATTTAAGATGCACAGCATAATGTCTTGGTATGCAGATACACAGCGAACTGATCACTGCAGCCAAGCGAATTAACGTTTCTGTCTCTCCACATAGTTGCCTTCTTTTGGTGGTGAAAACACTGAAGATCTCTCTTAGCAAATTTGCAATGTAAAGCACGGTATTATTAACTATAGTCCCCATGCTGGACACTAGATCTTGTCACCCTACAGGGCACACAGAGAGAGGCCTCTCAGAGAAAGTGACATTTACCTGGGAGTAGGGGACACTCCTGCCATAGGAAACTGCGTGCGCATTCAGGAGGATAAAGGAAAACACAGGTTTTTAAAGGGAAAAATGAGAAGGATGGTGAAATTGTTCTGAAACAATTCTCCTGGGCTACAAGGGCCAACCACAGGGTGACACCAGCCCGAGGCTGGGTGGGCGCTTGCTGGGCACAGGTCTTTGCAGAAGTATTGCTTGTGTGTGCAAGGCTGTGGGTTTGCAGAGTCTTTTTTGCTGTCAGACATTGCAGACCTAGAACCCTCCCTCCGTGGCCTTCCTGGGCTCTGTTTGTCGGGTTTTCGTAACACGGGGCATTCCATGTTCATTCTAACAACTTTCACAATCTCCAGAACTTCCTTATCTGCATAACTAAAACTCTGTACCCTTTGACCAGCGTCTCCCCATCCGCCCCCAGGCCCTTCCCCTGGGTAACCGCCATTCTACTCTCGCTTCTGTGTTAAAGGTGGGTCTAGAATTCGACTCTGAGCTCTCAAGAGGTGGAAGTACAAGGAGAAACATGGTCACTTATAGATGCATGGTGTCTACACGGTAAAACTCAAGAGCATCCCAGAAATACAGCCTTTCTCAGCCATCCTGATCACTACTGATTCTCAGCATTGTGATGTGAGGTTAATGTTTCCCATACATGCCCATCAAGGTACCCTGAATTATCCAGTAGACAAGGCCCCATAATAAATATAGTATTGAATTTCCCGTACATCCCTTCTGAGATATCTGTAAATGTAATCTGACAATATGATGGCAAAACAGAGGTCAGTGAAAATAGTTTCATGGGACACTAGGTCACGTGGTGCAGGTTGGAGCCCTGTGACAACTCTGGCTTAATTCAGGGCCCAATTTTATAATTTGCAGAAAAGTGAACGGGTAGAACATTTTTCTGGCGATCCTTAGTGAAAGTGATTTACCCAACTAAGCTTTTCGTAAGGGCCAAATTGCGAAGTGCCTGCATTCAGCAGGGGAGGGGACCGACCCTTCCTTGAACTGTTCTCATATGACAGCGTTGCTATGGACAACATGAGCCTGACTCAGGTCATCCCAGGTCATGGGCCCAGACCTCTGGGTCCCACAGTGTCAGCAAAATTCTAGGGACATCATAGGAACTTGACTAATGTCCTTTCAGTTGATTTTATACAATGTAACGTAACGTTTTAAACATAACTGAGATGTTGAAAGAGTAACCCTGTATTTCTGCTTTTCCACTTCCTGAGAACAAGCAGAAAACTTCATGTCAATTTCCAGATTTAAAATATAAACTATACATTAACTTAGAGTTTATCTGAAGGAAGAAGTGGGAAAATGTGGGAAAATATATTCTATGCTCTGGTTATTCCAGCTGCTTAATAAAAATGTATATCTGTTTTCCTCAGTAAAACTTAAAATACCCACCAACCTAGAAAATTTGCCAAAAGGGAACATCTATTTATGTCCCAAAGTGTTTTTAATGACTCAGTGTTGTGCTTGCCTTGATTCATTCTTCCAGACTAATCCGTTTTTTCTTTATTTTTTACGCACGATTGTTGGTGTGAAAGGTGAGACCACAGGTGACAGGCAGGCGGGAGAGTCTGTCCTTTCCCTCTTGGGCCGTGTCATCGTGCTGTGGTCCGGATGTCTGTGTCCACCCAAAACCTACGCTGAAACCCTAACCCTCGGGGAGATGGTATTATGGGGTGGGGCCGCTGGGAGGCGATTATGTCACAAGTGGGGAGCCCTCAGGAACGAGATTAGTGCCTTGTAAGAGGGGCCCTTTAATTCTCCAGCCTCTCTGTCCCCTGCCGACCCTTGGCGTGGAGAGCTCGTGCAGGTGGCGTGAGCAGCCCGGGGGCGAGGTGGCCAGCAGGGCGCTGGGCTGGCGCAGGCTCAGCCCCAGCAGCGTCCGCACCTCGGGTGGCCTCCAGCGTCCGAATTCCAGGACGGCCCAGGAGACGAGGCCGGAAGAAGCCTAAGCTGGGTCCAGCGCAGGCTTGAAGTTTCCCAGTGTCTGCCTGGGCAGGTGCGTCCCGCGCCCCACGAGGGAGGAAATGACAGTTTGCTGATGGTTCCAAGGCAGCACAGTGGTCGACTCCCTCGTCAAGGCAGCGGGGCCCGAGTATGGGCTCCTGTCTGCTGTCCCCGTCCGAGAAGCTGGCAATGTCGCTGAGACCAGGAGCCCCAGCAAGCCACCTGTTCCTGGGGGCTGGCGTGCATGGCGTGCTCGTTCCTGGTCTGGAGGGGGCGGGGAGAGAGGGAGAGAGGACAGAGGGGGAGGAGAACTTTTGCAAACATTGAATGTGAAGTCATTTGAAGGGTTTATAAAACTCGAGGGCACGTACTTTATCATTCCCTGTTAGGACCTGGCCTGGGGGCAGCTCCCAGCCGCAGACGTAGCACAAGGGTTCATCTCAGACGACCGGGAGGTGGATGTTTTGCTACTGCGCTAAGATTTGTAAATTACCGCCTTTGTCTTTCCATTCAGGATGCAGCCAGCGTCTGCGTAATGCAAGCCTCCCTGGCTCACCCACACTCGTGTTCTCTCCTTGCCGTGAGGGGCTGTGCGGTCACATGGATGCCACCTGGCACCTCGGGGGCGTCTGCTGGGAAAGAGAGTTGGAGACATGCGTATCTAGGTGTTACCTGGCCACCTCTGTACTTTAAAATGCAGCCGCTAAACAATTTGAAATAGCCCTCTGAATTTGCCTGATGTATTTTATATTTATGCTATTTTATCCTAGCTAATGCATGTAACTCACATGTCCTGGCTTTGCCAGCCTGCGAGGACAGAACGTGGTTACCCAGGTCAACGCCCAAATCCCAGCTGTCCTGGGCCAGCATGCCAGGCACCTGCCTGCGCCCTCTCCCCACTCCTGTACTCCTGTAGTTATTCCTTAGCGCCCTGTGATGAAACGCTATTCTGTGCTGTGTTTAGAAGTCCGTCTGTGAGAGATATTTACTTGTTTTTACCTGCATAGAACTCGGACAGGAAAAGAGTGATTTTAAATAACATTCCCAAAGTAGTAACAGTGCAGTTTTGACACGGTAATTGGTTAATTATAATTAAATGAAATAAGTGAGGTCATCATAAGTGGGTTAATTGTTTTCTGTTAAGGAGGCAATTTACTCTTATGACCAGCGTCATTTAAACTTTAACGAGCACAATTCTTCATGACAAATTTTCAGAGACATGTGTATGTCATGTTTCTATAACACACATAGGTAAATTAAGGTTACAAGTCAGCTCTTCTTGGAATTATTGGAATAAATTTTTCAGTATGGAAAGAAAGATTTTTTTGCCCTTTACAATCGGGAGATCTGCACAGCGACTCCACAGCGTGGTAACAAAATGGAGCGTTTAGTGTAAATTGTGTGGTAGCAGGGATGCACACGCTTCCTAACCTATTCTTTTATCTTTTCCACCCACCGAAGGCCTTATATCCCCAAGGCCAAGCCTTTCACACAAGGCTTCCCATGAAATCCCACTGGCACAACCCATAAATCCAAACATAATTTTAGCCAAAGTTGAATCAGATCATCTGAGACCCAGAGGAAAGGGACTTGCAATGTCAGGCTGAGGTAGAGGAAGAAAATACGGGAAACCTTTAAGGAGAAGGGGTCATTTGAGTGGGGATTTGCAGGATGATAAGGAGTTGGTGAGGCATGGAGGCTGGGGGGCGGGGCAGTTCACATGCAAAGGTTACAGCACATGGAGAGATCCACAAGCAGGCTCACATTTTAGGAGCAAGTAAAGAGAAGAGAACGTCTTATTCAACTATATGTACATGTATTCTAGAGAAAAGGGCAAAGATATGTACTAAGAGCTCACAGAAAACACACTTAAACATAGTCATGGAAACAAAGATGCACTGAAAACTACTCCGACATACCTCCTTTGACCTCAAGTTTGCAAAAGTTCAAAAGCTGGGCACCACACTTTTTTGGAGAAACAGGCGTTCTTGTACATTGCCCGTGGGAAGAAAACATGGGCAGACTCTCGTAGATAATTTGCATTATCTAGCAAAACCACAGACACGTTTACCCTTTGACCCAGAAATGCTATCTCTAATAGGTTACCCGGAAGACACACCTTCACAAATGCAGCAAATACAGCATATGCAAGATTATTCCTTGTGGCATTACTTGTACAGCCGGTTGTTGGAAACAACCCAAATGCTATACATAGGAGACTGGTCAATTAACTGTGGAATATCTGCACGGCAGGGCACTGCTCAGCCCCCCAAAATAAGGAGGTTCTCTATCAAATACCACTGGGTAATTCCAGAATTCACTTTTAAGTTTTTCACTAAAAGACTATATATAAAGCATAGTATGTCTACAGCATGTCATATATATGTGTGTGTGTATTAACACACATATATACACACACGTATATATACACGTGTATGTGTATATATATACACATATATATGCTGACACTTGAACAACACGGGTTTTAACTGTGCAGATGGAAAACGCCGTATTGGCGGGATGTGAAACCCGCCTATAAGAAGGCAGACCTTCCTCATTGGCAGATTCTGCAGGCTCAGCTGTGAGACTTGAGTGTGCGTGGGTTTTGTTACACTGGGGTGTCCTGGAACCAGTCCCCCAAATATGCCAAGGGACAACTGTATATGTATTTGCACGTAATGCTACCTTTTGTGTAAGAAGTGAGAGGAAGTAAAAAGTATATTTACGTGTTTGCTTATTTTGTAAAAAACAAAATAAATAGGAGGGCACTCAGAAGTGAGTGAGAACCGCCTTCTGCAGGGAGTGGGTAGTGCTGGGTGGATAAGGGAAGGAAGGGGATAAGACGGCTCAGAGTTTGCTTCTAAAACTGCGTCTCTGCTTTTGAGCAGAGTGTGCGTATCAACTAAAACCCAGACATTCCCAGCGCTGTTCCCCGAAGGGCTTCGCAGCACAGCACCCCGACAGTCACGGGAAAACCCGCACTCGGATCTCGGGTCTAGGCCACGTGTCCCACTAACAGGAACCAAGGAGGGTCCTCGGAGTCGGGGCTGATTCCGGACAAAGCACGAGATGAGCCTAAAGTATCTTGTTCTTCCAGAAAGCAAGGACCTGTCCAGAGTGAGTGGGAACGGGTAGATAGGACACGCACGCTGGTTTGAAGAGCTTCCTATTTTGAGGCCAAATCTTGAAACATTGTGCACTCAAAAGAATAATCATGGCATTGGATTGTAAAACCTTTAATAAAAAAAAAATTGATGAATCTATTGTGACAAAGGAATGATAGAATTAAAAAATCACTATTTCCACCTCCAATTTACTGAGTGCAGGGGAGAAATTTGAATGGACAGCAAAACCCCGAGGGAAGTTGCCGGGGGAGGGGGCAGTCGTGGGGTCTCGGGGCAGCGCGTCAGAAGTCACTGACTGCCGAGGAGTAGAAAGGAAGGAGACTTTCGATGGCGAGGGCTGGCAGACGCCACCCTGCTCGGTCACTCGAACGGCATCGTCGGCAGCGTTCCTCCTAACACGCCGCAAAGGAAGACGCTGGGCGTCACTGGCGCAGGCTCTCGTCAAAGGCTTTAATCCGATTCTGACGAGAGGAAACAGAGAACGCAGGTTGTGGAGATCGTGGGGTGCAGGCAGCCCGCACGCTGCAGAGAGACAGGGAGTGGGGAGCTGTCCGGCGGGAACCAGGGAGAGGTGACGGCAAACGTATCGCCATCAATCCGTGATTTGATCCTGGGTTTTTCTTTAATAGCTACAAAGGCATTCTGGAGATAACGGGAGAAATCTGAGCACAAACTGTACATTTTATAGTATCGTAGTAACTTTAAATTTCTCGTGCGTGACAGTGGCTGTTGTGGTCGTGGAGTGTCTCCTGGTTCTAAAGAGAAACGTGCTGAAATACTTAGAGGCGAAGTGTCAAGATTTTTGCAAAATTGCTTTCAAATGGTTCAACCAAAAAAAAAAAAAAGGTATATAAATATATACAGAAAGATAAAAGAAACATTGCAGACATGTAACAATCGGTGAACAAAAATGAAGAGCATATAGGTGTTCATTGCGCTAGTCTCTCAACCTGTTTAAAGTAAACCGCTGGAGGAAAAGGTGACCTGCCCACAGACTCTCGGCAGGTATCCATGGGGTCACGGTGACCAGCTGACAGGCTTTAAATTTCCTCGCCGTGTGTGGTTCTGCCCTACTCTTTTGTGGTTTGTGGAGCATGTGTGTGTGTGTGTGTGTGTGGATGCACACGAGCATGCGTGTGTTTCTTTCTTGCTTGGTCATGTGTACCTGCGTGCTCATCTGACTGTCGGGAAGTGTTCTGTGCCCAAATAACATCATCGCTGCCAGACTGAGCCACCTCGAGTAGCCCTGACTCTTGCGGCTGGGAAGTGTCACCTGCTCTTGGCAATGTTTTCACGTTTGGTGCCTCAATCACGGTGCTAACGGGGAAGGACAGGGAGAGGGAGAATGCCACTTTTTGGCATTCAGATCTGATTTGTGACTTTCATTAGAGGCCATTACCGTGAAATATATATTTGCTCTGTTCTGAAAGGCTGACGCATCTAATCCCATTTCTGCACAAAATCAGGATGTGCCTTCTCCGTCTGAACCACGGTTTCAGGCGACCACAGTGTCCGCTGGGGAAAGTGCAAAAGAGTTTGTGTTTTGGGCATGGACCTGGGTGTGTCAGCGCCTTACTGTTGTTCAGACACGTCTCTGGTCTGAGGAGGGAGGTGTTCAAGTGTGTAAGGGGTGTAAAATTTGCCTTTTCCAACTTGACTACTTGATAATACCGTGTTTCCCCGAAAATAAGACAGGATCTCATATGTATCTTTCCTCTAGAAGACGCCCTAGGGCTTGTTTTCAGGGGATGTGTGATTTTCCCCTCAAAGCCTCAGCTTGCAGCACACACAGGGTGGCCAGGACCTGACAGAGGGAGCCGACCTTGTTGGTGGGGCTGCCCGCACCTTTCCGGTCACCTCTGGGATAGCAGCTGTCACGACGGGGCAGATGAGAAGGGCTGCTCGTCTTCTTTCCCGCTCCTCGACTACATGCATGGGTCGTGCAGATGAGCTGCGTAGCCACGCCCGTCACTAGGGCTTATTTTTGGGCTAGGGTTTACATTGCACAAATGCTTAGAAATCCTGCCAGGGCTTATTTTATGGGTAGGTCTTATTTTTGGGAAACACGGTAACATCCTGAGAGAGAGTTTGACTCGAGTTTTTGAATACTTTCCATGGAGTGACACGTACAGGAGGCGCTGTTTAAAACAGCCTGTTATAAGACTGGGTTGCTCGGTGTTTACTTATCATGTATTCTTCTCAGCCAGCAGTGGGGACGGTGCTGCCATGGTCTTCCAGTTTGGAAGTCTTTTTAGGGAAACGCTCCGGCCGTGCTGATGAAACACAGACCCGCAGGGACTCGGGGCCGTGGTCTGTGCGGTTAGCAGGGCACCACGGCGAGCAAGGCGGGGTCTGGTTCACATGAGGCTGCAGGGAAATTCTTACCTTACGTTTAAAATCTCAGTGAAAGTGTCTCAACCCTCTGCCATCCACATTCGTGTTTTTAAAACTAAGGTGTAGCTTTCGGGCTTTTTGTTTTTATCATCTTTGGAAGAGGGATCAATACCAACAGCATTATGTTTTCCAGAGACTACTCTTTTCTCTTCTCTTCTCTTCTCTTCTCTTCTCTTCTCTTCTCTTCTCTTCTCTTCTCTTCTCTTCTCTTCTCTTCTCTTCTCTTCTCTTCTCTTCTCTTCTCTTCTCTTTCCTTTTCTTTTCTTGAGACAGAGTCTCACTTTATTGCCCAGGCTAGAGTGAGTGCCGTGGCGTCAGCCTAGCTCACAGCAACCTCAAACTCCTGGGATCAAGTGATCTTACTGCCTCAGCCTCCCGAGTAGCTGGGACTACAGGCGTGCGCCACCATGCCCGGCTAATTTTTTCTATATATATTAGTTGGCCAATTAATTTCTTTCTATTTATAGTAGAGACGGGGTCTCGCTCTTGCTCAGGCTGGTTTCGAACTCCTGACCTCGAGCAATCCGCCCGCCTCGGCCTCCCAGAGTGCTAGGATTACAGGGGTGAGCCACCGCGCCCGGCCCAGAGACTATTAATAAATGCTCTCCCTAGGACTGATGCCACGTAGAGACAAATCGTACAGCTACCACCCATGTGCAGTGACACTCTGGTTTGAGCTCACTCCGTTTGTCTGTGGAATGAATGAGTCCAGACGAAAAACTAAGGAACAGTAGGCAACTCTCCTCACCGGGGCTCAAAGATTCCGTGGTCATTCCCCCCATCCTCGACCAACAAGTCTTCTGGAACTTCTCCTTCTGCGGTCTCTTCCTCTCCGGTGACGTGGCACATGCCGAAGACCCGCGTGCCTCCCTAACACGCTGAGCCCACTGCCGATGGCCTGCGTCCCGGGGAGAAGAGACGGGGATGAGGTGATCAAGCCAGGGCCAGCTTGGTGGGGCCTTCCTTTTGCACACCAGACTGTTCCCAAATTAGCTGGTGTCTGTAGGTCTTAAGTTACGGGCCAGGGAATATGATTTTGGTAAAGCGTATTAGTTTTAATTTAGGTTTCTTAACAGCATTTGAATTGTGAGGGTATTGTGTTCCAGCAGCTATAAATCACAGTGGGACAGAAAGCTGTGACAAACTCTTCCAGTTTCTCTCGGTCGTGTGACAAAATAAATGCTCACGTCACATCCGTGGCAGCACAGGGTTGGCGGCCAGCCTGCGTGTGCAGGGATCGGAGGCGCAGCGAGCCTGGCAGGGCCCCTGGTCCCCACACCAGGGAAATGAAGGAGATGAAAAATGTTCTGGGCCGGGCGCGGTGGCTCACGCCTGTAATCCTAGCACTCTGGGAGGCCGAGGCGGGCGGATTGCTCGAGGTCAGGAGTTCAAAACCAGCCTGAGCAAGAGCGAGACCCCGTCTCTACTATAAATAGAAATAAATTAATTGGTCAACTAAAATATATAGAAAAAATTAGCCAGGCATGGTGGCACATGCCTGTAGTCCCAGCTACTCGGGAGGCTGAGGCAGGAGGATCGCTTGAGCCCAGGAGTTTGAGGTTGCTGTGAGCGAGGCTGACGCCACGGCACTCACTCTAGCCTGGGCAACGAAGCGAGACTCTGTCTCAAAAAAAAAAAATGTTGAGGACTATGTGGAAAGGTGACTGCAGAACGAATGTTGAATTCACATTTCATGCCCATAAAAAGTGACTTTTGATCATTGTTTCTTAATAGGTCACACACAGGACACAGAACTTCCTTTTTTTTCTCTGTCATGCCACTGAATCCCACTTTCCAAATGCTAGGGTGAGACTTTGCTGCCTGTGAAGGATTCGTGAGAAAGTGTTAACGCACGTTGCCAAGATATTTTCTTTTAACATCGATGAATAACAATGAGCAATTTAAAAGAAAGGTATGTGTCTCTGCTCTACTGTGCAGTGAAATCAAAAAGCTCATATGATTTTTAAATTAGATTTTAAAAACATTTTGTCTTTGTTCTTTCCTGGTTAATATAGCCAACATTTAAAATGGTTCTTTTTTTTTTTGCGCAAAATTATCAGTAGCAATAAAATAGTTCTTAATTATAATTGGTTCTAACAGGCAATCTTTTTTGGAAACATAACATCATCTATGTGGCATTCTAAGAAGCTGACCCTAGGCAGTAAAAAATTTTAGCATAAAACCATACGTATCTTTGAAAAACATTACATGCATTTTATTTTTATAATTGCAAGGTATATACACACCAATAACATGGAGTTAATCAGTAACAGTCAACCAATTGATAAATACTTATTTAGTGTTTGCTGGGTGCCAGACACCATTAAATGTTGAGGCATAAGACAATCCTACCTAAACATCCAACATGCTGCAGGGAGGCAAAGTAAACATCCAGTCTGTCTCCAATATTATGGCTATAATTACATTCAATTATAATTTTAATGTACTTCCTTTATTAAAAAAAAACAGTGATGCTCGAAGAGTCTTCTTTATAGAGTAAATAAACGTTCCTATGTTGTGTGTGGCGGGTTGACTTGAGTCCTTCAAGAAGATACTCTGGAGTCCTCACCGCCAGGACCTATCTGTGACCCTCCTTGGAAACGGGGTGTTTACGGACGGAACTGAGTTAGGAGGAGATGGTGAGCGTGGCCCCAGTCCAACATGACCGGCATGGCAGGGCACAGACACGGTTGCATGGGGAAGAAACCGTGTGACGAGAGCTACAAGCCCAAGTTCACCGAGGACCGCCAGCAGCCACCAGAAACTGGGAGGACAGGGAAGGATCCCCCCTCCCAGCCTCAGAGGGACGTGGCCCTGCAGACGCCTTGGTTTTCCACGTCTCACATCCAGAAATATCGGACGGTAATCTCTGTTGTCTGAAACTACCAGTGGCCCCGATCTGTCGTGGCATCCCCTGGAAATGAATGCAGCATATTATAGAGGAACTCGGGGAACATTATGAAACATAGAACTCCTTTTAATCTTATTAAAGCGAGGCATAATCAAATCTGCCTTTTAAACCAAATCAGCTTACAGGGTTGGCTGGTGCAGGGCAGCTCCCCGCGGAGGCAGCCCTCTGAGGCCGGGTCAGAGGAGCGGGCGGCTTTCGGCAGAGACCCGAGCCCCGTTCCCGCCGTCCCGCCGCGGCTCCGTGCACTCCGCCCAGCCGCGTGCCGTTCCCGCCTGCGGCGTGGAGACCTTGCAGCCCGGGCTCCTCGGCCTGCGGCAGGGGAGCGTCATGTGGCAGGAATCTAGAGGGTTCTCTGAGGAGCCGTGGTCTGGGTCAGGGGAGAAGCAGGTGCCTCTCGACCCCTCCATCCCCAAACAAAATCAGGGGACACAGAAAGGCACGAGGGTCTCGTGACTTAGTTTGTGTTATTCGAGTCATTTGAAAAGAAAACCGATGAGTCCTTTTTATCTTGCTTTGAATTGTCTTAAAATTATGTTCGGGTAGAGGGGGAGAGTTTCTGACTTTCGCAGGAGATCGTCTTGGCGCTGCCGAGCTCTGAGTGGGCTCGCTGTGGCTCACACCCCGGCGCAGTCCCCGGCGTCCTTCTCGGTGAGGCAGCTGCGAAGCTCCGGGATGAGGAGCGTGTGAAGCTGTGAAGTGGATCTGCTCACGAGGTCACTTGACAACATTCAAATAAGTAGAGTTTTTTTTTTTTTTTAATTTTTTAATGTTTTCAGCTTTGAGCTTAAATTTACTCGCGAAGCAAGCTTTCTGCTATTCACAGCCCAGCGGGGAGGGAGGCGGCCAGATGTCCCGCCCCGACACTGCCCTGGGGGTGTCTGTCACGTTAAATGCCTCTTGAGAAAACTGCGGGCACCGAGACTTAGCCTCACTCTGTTGCCTGGGCTAGAGTGCCGTGGCGTCAGCCTAGCTCACAGCAACCTCAAACTCCTGGGCTCAAGCGATCCTCCTGCCTCAGCCTCCCGAGTAGCTGGGACTACAGGCAAGTGCCACCATGCCCGGCTAATTTTT